>OMLF01013639.1:12767-28893 GCA_900302615.1 Holocentrus rufus | reverse complement strand
ACTGCTGCAGCGTGGAGAAGGTGGAATTCACCGAGTCAAAGGTCTGCAGTGTGTACGCCAGTCTTCCCTCGGACTCCTCCTCTGGGCGAGGGAGGATGAGGAGTGGACGAAGAGACGTGGCAAGAGAAATAAGAAGTATGAAATAATTTATGGCCGGGGTGCAGAGGGAGGGCTGGTGGCACTGGCAGTGGACAGGGAGGGATAAAGAGCAGCGCGCATGGATGGAATAACTGATAATGGCTCAGACGTCACACAGTGCATTAGACAACAAAGTAAAGGTTGTAAAGGACAGTTTGTTTTTCGCGCAGAGAGGAAATGGGATTAGTAAGTGAAAGGGCTGGAGTCAGGTGTGTATGTGTGTGTGTGTGTGCCAAAGGGGGTGGTGCCCAATAAAAAAAAGTGAGTAGATATTTACAAGCACCTTTTGTCACATTTAGGTACACATGGGCTATTGCTTGAATCTAGTATAAATCTTATCGAGTAATAATGACGCTGATCATGTTTTATAATCCTTCCTCTTTTATATCCTGTCAATATAATTAATAGAACTCCATAAATAGTTAGGGATGACACAATTCCTGATAAATCCTAAAAGAGCAACAGCGAGGCAGCATGACTGCAACGCCAACCTGAGAGCACAGGGAGAATTAATAATAAGCTCACCTGTGAAATCAATAGCAGCTATCAGTCCTGTGAAACCAGGGCAAAGGGATTAGTGGGGAGAAAAGAAGCAGGCCAAATGATTTCCGCCCTCAGAAGCACGCATGGCACAGCATCCAAGACTGTGCATCAATGTCCTGCACAAATTTATTGCCATGGCATCATTAAATCAGTAGGACATTTGAGAAGCTGCGGCCAATCCAGCGAGTCACTCTCAGAGTGAAATTTATTTGTCTACACTCTGCTGACCTTTGTCCGTACAGGTCAGAGGTCAACAGTCCAGCCGAGACGGAGCGGATCTTAATTTCTTTCCTGAGACGAAGCCGTTTCCCCTGCTAGTGTATCATCTCTGCACTCAGACGGAGGGAAAGCGTGAAGAGCTGCAGATATATAGGGATCACAGTATGGTGCATGAAGATGAAACCCAAAAAGCATTGGAGGGGGGCTTGAGCAGCTTGAGAGTTACCGTCCCCATAAACTACACCACACGCTGCGGCCTTTTCATCCATTTCTGAACCGCCTGAGACACTGTAACTGGTGGCTTCAGAGATTCCCAGCCAAACATTTGATACTGTAGCCGAATACAAGGAGTGGGTAACACGAGAAGCAGCTCGGTTACTTGGCAGATTGCACTTGAGGCACAAGAAGAAGCTGCAGCAGGTTACTTGTTGACAGAATACTGAGCAAAGTGTCCATCTGTCGTGTCGGCTTTTGTCCTCCTGACGCGGGGAAGGTCTTGCATGCAAGAGGGTAAACCACCAACACAATGTTGAGAAAAGAAATAACTCTTTTTCTGCTGAACTTTCCTTCAGCCTGTTGAAAGTTCTCCAGAAAGAGAGGGAGATCTTTGAGAGTAATTAATGATAAAACAAAAGTTCTGCGGGTCTTTTTACACTAGAGTCTGTTTATGTATCACTACGCCTGCTAGAAGTCCCAAGTGGGAAAATTTTCATTATACACTTGCATTATTCAGTGAGCAAGATGTCAGTCTAGTGGGAGCAATAAGTATTATTGCATTTTGTTATGGATGATTTTAAAATTTTTAGCACTTTTTTCTTTAACAATTTAAAATATTAACCATTAGCTGAGTCTGCCTACTGACATTCATTTGCTACCTGCTCACATGGACAAAAGCCAAATTCAAATTCCAACTAAGGTGAGCCTCTGAACACGATGCCCGAACACTGATATCACTAAGTCAGCTAGATCTAGGCGATATATTGATACTAAATCGATTGACATGAGACTAGATATTATCTTGGATTTTGGATGCCATGATTTTGTGATATGAACTGTTGTCTTTCCTGTTTTAGCGGGCTGTGTTACAGTAAAGGGATGCATTTCTCGGAACTTGTTCGACCAGTCAATCTGTTAAATTGTGATCTGCTCTGGCACCAATATCGTCACGGCATCTCTAGAGGTACTCAGTCTAAGTTATTGTGTTATTTGATTTTGTTCATATCACCTGGCCCTAGTTTCAACAAATGTGAACTATCCCTTTAAGCACTGACTGCATATGGGCCCCAATCGCCACCTATTATCTGGGAATGAGAAGGAACCTTTTTAGTGAATGAGGACAAAGAAGCAGCCATGCAGACTATGACAGGCATGTGGACAGGACACTACAGAAAACTGCAACACCCCTCGAAACTAGCTGCGTGAAAAAATGCAAATGCAAAAAAATGCCTTCCTGCTGCCCAGTCCCTACATATCTCCTCCTGTCACTGCTGCAGCGGAAGTGAAGCAGTTACTCGAAGAAATGCGCATTTATGATATGATGTCTGAGTGTTGACACCAACGCAAGCAGGAAAATAGAACTTAAGTCAATAGCTCCTAGGAGCGTCATTTTCGAGAAACCGATTAGCACTATCAGGGCTTGATTGCATTCCTGAACATGACTCGACAGAGCTACTGTTTCGAAGGCCAGGTAACTCGTTTTATGATCGCTTTATGACCAAGATGGGGTCAGCTCCCAAGGACAGGATCAATCTGATAAAGGCGGTTTTAAATAATTCCTATAGCTTGTTTTTATCTGCTTGAGGTACTAGGTGAGTGGGGTTTACCAAATAAGGACACTGGTGTCACATTAAGCCGTCAATCACAGAGAGACAAGCTAAATTGACTTTTAATATACTTTCCTGTAATTGTCTAACGTTTCCAGCCCTCATTGTGTCGTCTTTTGGGACAAACCCCGCCTGTCTGGCAGCTGCGGAGGTTGGTGGGGAAAAAAAAAAAGAAACATATTTGTAAAGTACTTGAAAGCCCTATGTGACCCAGGTCTGGTGCCTGGTCATGAGCCTTAAAAAGGGACTTTAATGTAAAACAGAAGTGAACAAAGTCATTTCATCACCACATAAAACCCCAATGAAACACTGAGGGAACAACCACGTCACCATAGATGATGACATTCAGTTGAAGTCAATGAGAAAGAAAAACCCATCATGCCTGAGAGTCAATAACACTTTTGGTTTTTCTTTTTACACGTAAACAGTTAACGGGAACAGGGAGGGTGCAGAGAAGGAAAAAGGAAAATGAAATTAATCCTTGCATCATTTACAAAATTTCTAGCCCTCTGGTGTGACTCTGCAAGAGTGCAAAGAGACATAAAACATCAAAATAAGATTAAAGCGAGTCAACTAAATTATGTAAGTATATCTAATGTGGTTACAAAACATTTCATAAAACAATGTCGACCTAATCAAAACTCCTGATAGTTAAAAGAATCTGCTATTGTTATGTTATATCAAGAAGGTCAGACACACTGTCAGACAGAATGGCCTACAAACCGAGATACACACACACACACACACACACACTGACGCACACATCTGCGGTACAATTAATCAGGAGCCAGACGAACGGCTGCGCCTCCCTGATCGCGGTCACTTGGTTTCTTCTACCAGTTTCAAAGAAACGTCGGACAGGGAGAGAGAGCCTCACACCGTGGGTCAAACTGAGGCCACTTCCTGCAGGGGCCACCCTGATTTCCCTCAAACTGATCCTCCCTCTTCATCATCCTCCCTCTTTCTCCTTTTACTTCCTTTCTCTTCATCCTTGATCCATTTCTCAGCACAAGTAGGTCAGCTTTTGGTCACAGGGTCAACCTGTCTCTTTTACCTAAGACGAAAATCTAAAACAAACCCGACTTCAGTCATGCAAATTGTAAAAAAAAAGAAAAAAAGCATTTGCATGTGTTGTTTTAAAACAGCAAGAACAAAACAAAAGAACAGGACAGATTATACAGCTGATTTTTTTAGACTAACCCATGAAAGAATAAGCTATGTAAAGGGAACATGGCTCATTTTTTACTGTTCAAGAGGTAACAGCACAAGGAGCCAGTGTACAAGAACCCTTTCTAACGGACAAAATGTAAGGCCTTGTTCCACTGAGCGCCAAAATGGAGTCAATTACTCTATAAATCATAGCCAAACAAAGCCACAGAGCTCTTTGAACGTGGATGAATTTGACTGAGCGTGAATGTGGCACCTGATTTCAGAGACTGAGGGGACACTGAGCCTGTGGAAAGGGAGACACAGGCTGTAATTGTGCGTCTCTTGGACACCGGTGTCTGTGTGTCCCTCACAGTGGGGGAAACAAAAAAAACTTCGGGGGCCCGGGTGGGGTTTAAGGAGGCATAAAGGACGCCGTTCCTTCTCACAAACACGTGCGAGCACATGCATACACTTCTGAGCGTGCACCCCCTTTCGCACGTGCACAAGCGGGCACAGACACTTGCAAAGCTACAGGTGTCGAGTTCATTTCCCTGTGCACACACAAACACGGCCCCCCGAATAGGCCTCAATGAGGAAGCACACACTCTGGCCTTTGTTTGGGCCTCCCTGTAGACTCGTGGAGGCCTCTAAAGAAATGAAAGAATCCATCAAAGTGACATTGTTTCTCCAGCCCGCACTGGAATCTCAAACACACACACACACACATAAAAGGCTGACTTCACACACCGATACCACAAGAAGTATTATCTGAATCTGTGTCATGACAGCCTGCAGCAGGAATGCACACCTTTGCACCTTCCAAAGTACTCTCTGGTCAGTTTTAAAGTGCTGTTGTCACAACAGTGTACGCTGTCCCTATAAAGGCATTTAGCACCACTTGCTGTTGGCACATTACACCCCAAAAAAGGAAGTCATGCCTAATGATATACTTTGTTACCTGTCTGGAGCCTGTCGTGGTTTGTGCAGGTTGGACTCTACCCCCCCCTCAGACAGGATATGCCCATATTAGGTTTGTGTTGTTATGAAATGTTGCGTGTGGCAAAAGGAAACAGCAGAACACAAGAGAGGAGACTCGATGTCTTTATGAAAGGTGTGTCTTCCTGTGAGTGGGAGTCCTTCACACACATACCGCACTTGGCCCCATCCAGCCTGACTAGGAGGAGACTTTGCACAGCATTCCTGCAACACTAAATATGGGCATACTGACATATCCAAATATTAACATATAATGTGCATCAACTCCAATATTCTGCAAAGAGAGAAAAGTATTTGAAGTTGGCAAATTCAGTGGGAGTCTAAAGCACTCTTGGGAAAAGTGCACAAATGTAAGAATAAATGAATGTCATTTTCAGACATTCACTTTGGGAAAGACTCTGAAGTTCTCCTCTAAGCATCATAAATTTCATAAACTCTTTTTCCGTGGGGGAAAAAACAAACAAACAAACAAAAGAGAAAGGCCATTTTATAATTGTTTTATTTCACTCATGCTGTGTTTCTTTACTGCTTTTACTTTTATGTTGTTTTTGGCCCTGTTTTTATTATCTTTTACTACCTAGTTTGAAGGATACAACGTAAAGTTACACTGCATTATTATTGTTGTTGTCATTGTTATTAGTGTTAGTAGTATTCGTATCATTATGTTAGATGCTATTCTGTTCGAAAGATCACTTTTTTCCAAACAGCAGACATCCCAACTCCTCCAAAGTAGGTTAGTAACGACAAAGAGCGAAGCACCTCGCCTGCTGCCAGGGTTTTATGAGGCTCTGCTTATAGAGTCCTGATTACTGCACAGTCCTTCCAGTAAGTAAACCTAACAACAATATTATCTAAAATGGCACAAAGACGCCACCGGAGCCTGATGTCTGAGGGAAAATAAGGAGCACTGAGGTTAGCATGTCACAGGTGCATCATACTCACTCTCTCTCTCCCTCTCTCTCCCTCTCTCTCTCTCTCTCGAGCACACAATATGCTATCACTCTCGTGAGCATAAACGGAAATGACTAAGTATAATGGATGAGTTTGCTAAAGCTTATGCCTGGGCCACCTGGCAGTGCCAGAGTGGCAGATGGCTTGTGTGTGAGTGTGAGTGACTGAGTGTGTGTGTGTGTATGTGTGTGTGCATATGAAAGACTGAGAAAGGGTGCCATTGCGATTGTTGGGGCAAATTGGTCCTGTATGAGTGTATTAATTGGTAGATCAATAGCATCTCTTAACTGTCAACTTGGCAACATGCAGAGTTCTGAACTTAGACATGAAGGAGTTTGTATCAATAAGCCTCCAAAAACATCCTCTCTTTGATTGCTGGTATAGACGGACTCCAACCACCTGCACATTAACTAGTGGAAACCGGCACATGGGTCAAGTTTTCATTCATCAAAGTACAAGATCAAACAAGTTATTCTCAGTCACATGTAAATCAGTTACCACAGCCAGTACTGATTTCAAAGCGCTACCTCAAACCACATGTCACATTTTCCTGCAGTCCCAGGCAGGAAGGGAGGCAGAAGCAGTCAGAGTGCACCGCCATGTGGCCGAAGAAAGGAACTGCAGTTTGTGTAATACCAACGTTACATGACAACTTCAAGGTGATTCTTCTAAAATATATCAGAACCCTGATGTTTATGCTTCTCTGGCTTTATTAATCTGTGGTTGTTTACAATGAGCACTTTAGTTTACCTTTTTTTGATTTTGCATGCTATAGTAGTAGTTTTTAATCTCTTTGCAGTATGTACTATTTGTCGTTTGTCTACTCAAACTGGAAAACAGCATAACTCACTGGCATTTTCAACACATGAATGTTGGACAAAACATGCAAGCTGAATCATATTTACATAATATGCAGCAAACATTTCAGATAAAGTCCCACTGTCTGCTCTTGTTTACTACACGAGGAGGTGATTTCAAATTATATAAACTATTTCAAAAATGCCATAGCTCCAGAAGCAGAATCCGCATCACGTGCTGCAAGGCTGGATGTACAGTGAAAGAGACACTATTCAGTCGGTCCTACAGAAAAGTGCTGGGCGTTGTGACACTGCTCAACGTCATCCACTGCCACCACATTACCACTGGGAGGAAGCAGAGTATCACACCATGACGCCTTTTTTTTTTCCTTAAAGGATACAGATTTCTGGATACATGCTTGGATACACACTACAGAGGTTAAGGTCCACAACCTATATCACTTTCTAATAATTCCTACAGTATCATATTATATTCATGTTATATTCATGCAGAATGCAATAAACACTTGCATGTAATTAGCATTAAATGTGAAAATTTGGAACTACATTGGAGTTGGTTTGAGATATCCGGAAGAACATTAAAGTGATAGACTGTTTTTCTGTGGGAATGAACTTAATATAGTGTTATGATGTGATCTTTTATCCTCTTGTTAAACTGCCTGCCTCTAGAGAGCTACAATCTGCTGCCTGGATGAGAGTTGAACCCAGACTGAGCTTGAATTAACATTTCAATGTTCCCACTCCACATTAATTGTATAATTCCCCAACTTTTCCATGACTAATATATTGAATTTCCCTGAGCTACTGTATATTAATACAAATTAGTTTTTTTTTCCTTGGCTGAAATTTTAACCACTTCAGATCCAGAGCTCTTATTCTGTTTCATTCTGCAAGGGAAGTGCGCATACCATGAAAACAACTGAAAATAACCACTGCAATTGATAAACAACTTAGCTACTTATTTTTAAAACCGAAGCTGAAAAAATTCCACGATATTCCACGACTTCTCCAAAGAATCTACTCAATTCCCTGACTTTCCCTGCCTGGAACGGACTTTTCAAAATTCCATGACTTTCCAGAAATTCCATGACGCATGAGACCCCTGCACTTTCACTTGATTCAATTACTGAAACACGCTGCATAGCACAATGGAGCCAGTCCGAGGGTTATATAAGATAAAAAAAAAACTTCCATAATCTGTATGAAATCAGAAACCCTCTGCAACAATTCTTCAGAGCTCAAAGAGACTGTGAATATGTGATCTCCAGTGCACGTTACTCAAAATCAGTGCGAACGTGGGGTAAAAAGTAGATATAGGAATTAATGCAACTGATAGGAGTGTTTTTGGAAATAGTCCACTCCACACACACCTCAATCACAGGACACTTGAACAGCAGGTGGAGGACAGAGAGGTCCCTGCATGTGGCAGCTTCAACATGACAATGGGCCTCACAATAGACTGTTGTTGTCATGATGGATCTATAAATAACCTTTCGTCAGCTGTCTTTTCCTCTTCTCGCCCATTTATAACATCACACTCTCTCTATCCACTGTCCTCATGTACAGACACACACACAAACGCTTTCACACACACACACACAGTCTTGTGAAGAAGGGCAGCACCAATTCCAGTGGACTCCCAGGGGACATTGCAGGAGGATGCTATTAAAAAAATAAATAAATAAATAAAACAAGCCTTACATCTACAGAAACAGTGTAAGACCATTTCCTCCATTGAAAACACTCATTCGTCGATCATTCACTGTCACAGACCGGCTCTTCAGAATAAACATTGTCTTGTTCAAACACATCCATCACTAACTATTTTTTTTTTCTATTTTCTCTTCCTGTCTCAAACTGTTACCACCTGTTTAGTTTTACTCTCCACAGTGAAACTGCCCTTGAGCGCTGACTGGCAATCAGCTTCCCCGCCTCATTTCCTAACTTTGACTGTTTGAGGAAAAGTTGCAAAACTAACCCCGGATCAGTGTCTGCTTCACCCTTGGCCACAGTTTACACTCTAAACACGGCTGTCTTATCTGCTTCCTTCTTTCCGTCCAATCAGAGATGAGGATTAACAGCTATGTAAACTTTGTTTGGCTCGTCAGATGGAAAACTGAAGCCTGCTGCTCACAACCTGAGCAAAACATTGTTTGACAAGTGTTGGGGATGAATGTGAATTTAAGAAGGGCCCAATCTGTCATTTTTCTTAGTTAACTTTTTTTACGCTTTTCCCCAGTGGATTAAGAAAACTTAAAAGGTGCCCTATAACCTCAAATTTTCTTCTGTTTATGTAAATACAGAACCAAAGTTGTTTTATTAAGACATTGTTAAGATGTGATTTGTTTGATGCATGATTAAAATCCATCCTTTATTAAGGGAAATTTGCACAAACTCAAGTGAACGCATCACAACTAAGCTTGCTATTGATTTGTTCCCCTCACTAAACAATTATTAATATCTTCCCAGTCCGCCCAGTTTGTAGACTTTAAACTGGAAAGCCTCCAGTCCACAGGTTCACCTCATTTGAATTAGCTTGTCAACCACTCAGCGTCCAGATATTCACATTCATTCATTCATCCAGTTACTTGAAAAACACCACAGAGGAAACGATTCCTATTCTGAGCTGCGGTTCATTTGAAAACAAAAATCATGTAAACTGAAAAATGGGCCCTTTAAGACACAGCTAGGTAGCTGTGAACAGGAAGTTGTGGTAACCAAACATTCCACGGTTTCTCCTCCTACTTAGAGAGCAAGTAAATGCTCCTCATTTGGGTGGAGATGCCGGTTCTACGGTACCTGTCTGTCTGCCTGCCTGCCTGCCTGTCTGTCTGCCTGCTATCATCTCTGCTGTAACTCACAGGAAGGGTGTTCACTCCGAGCAAAACAGACTACAGCTTCTTTTACACCCTGAAATCACTTAAGACCTTTTAAGATGTGTAGCCTACAATCTGTGTAAGAAAATTAAGGCACAAATAAAGGAGGAAAGGGAAAGAAAGAGAAAAGTGAGGAAGAGAGAGATGGTGAGCTGTGTGACGACAAATCAGGTCAAAGAAATTTTAACGAGAAATACATAAGGTACTTTACAGCAAATCGTGGGGAATTTAAGTCTGTGCACCTTTTGTTTTTTTTTTTCCCCTATCAGAGATTGTTGTTATGACAACACTTCCTGGTTGGTGGACGTGTACATCTGAGGTTGATTCAAATCTGATTAGAGCACGAGCACTAACATGAGCCTCACTTCCTGAAGCCAGCAGAGGAGAAAGACTTTCATCACGCGTCCTCTCCTGTGTTGTAATAATCCAATTTCTGTCATTTGAAAGGGCTAAACAATTGAACGCAGATGAGACAGAAAAGCAATATCTGGGCAAATTTTACTGCTTTGGACTTGGATCTATAATTGTGTTTCCCTATTTTTGAGCACATGAAAAAAAAAACATCACCAAGAAATGTTTGGTATTTCATGAAAGCGAGTCATTTCTGTTGCCAAACCAACAGTTGGGTGTGACTGTATCCGCAATGTCACCACCGCTCCTGTCAGTGCTTCAGTGCTCCTGGGCAGGGTGGAATTTAAACAGACCAGCCACTATAGGCCGGGCCTTGTGTCTACCAGTACATACAGTGCAGGGAATGTGTCAACCTATACACACACACACACACACACTGCAAACATAGTCCCAAACATTTATGAGCTACAGTCCAGGCATGTCATCACACCAGAGTTTTGATAGCTGATGCAAATAAAAGTGAAATTCCACGATTCTCGATACCTGATTCAATACCACTGCAAAAACAAACATCCAATTCAGCACACAGTCCTTTATTTAAAAACTCAGTGTAAAGTAAATAAACTTTTTTTATGTGTATTTCAAATATTTAAACATACAGGCTGCATTAGAATAAGAGCGAGGAGTTACAAGTGCAACATCAGCCTGCAGCTTTCAAGTAGAAAATGAAGCAGGTGAAAAAAAAAATGGAATTAGAGGAGTTGTATGAAATGTCCTGCTGTAACAACAAATACAATGGTGTGATTATGTGCTGTCAATTTGATTTACAGTCCTGTAAGCATGACTGCAGCTTTAAATGTTTTGGTATTTAAACAAACAGGCTAAGTTTACAAGGGATCAAGTTGCGTCAATACTAATGACTAAAAACACTCGTATTAGAGATCATTTAACGTTTCAGTTTTGATTTGGTACCTAAGCATCGATTCTTGTGACATCAACACTTCGTCTTTACACACCTCTGTGCTGCAGCAAAGTGATGAACAGGTTGTGATGACAGGGAAAATTGGATGTTGCATAGTTCTTACTTATGCATGTGTGTGTGCAGCAATGACAGCAGAGTTTAAAAAGGGGAGTTTTGGAGAGTGTAGTCTTTCTCTTTTGAGGTCTATAACAGAGATGTGACTGATGTCTTTCAGTGAACTTTCATATCATAAAGATCTGAGTAATTACAGGAGCCAGAGAGACGAAGTTGAGGTGTGAGGAGCTGTGAGATTTCATCACTCACAAAGTTAATCATGCATGTACAATCGGATTAACCGAAAGACCCAGAATTCACACCGGTGACGTAGGAAAGTTTGACGTATAGTTGCCTGTCTGTGCATGTGTGTGTGTGTGTGTGTTTAACAATGTCGAGAAAAGATGTGAATCACTGATCACGGTGAGGGCGTCTTAAAATGACTCGTAAACGCTGAAGCAAGCACGCACAGGGAACCTGCATATACTCTCTCCCACACACACATACACAAACTTACACTTCCACATATACAACGGAAAACCTGAGGGGAATCCACAAACTTATGAGGAAACGGAGCCTGGCTGATCTGAGGCTCAAGCGGTGGCCACTACTAAAGCGCTCCTTGTGCAGCGACCTGGCTGTTTGTCAAAACTCACCGACAGAGCTGCAGATCGAGTCAGGCGGCATTCTCCGTCAGAGGAGATGCGCCGCTTCCAGAAAAGCCTTGTTAAGTTGATAAGTCAAACCCGGCATTGGTTACAGCTGTGTGCACCATTCCAGCCACTATCCAAACAGTTCCCCCATTGTTTCACAAGTTAAACTCATATGGAGGACAGAGGAAGGGACACATCCACACTGAACCTCACAGGGTCCACCCCTATGATCCCAGGCCCTGTGTTCCCCTAATGTCATTTATACAAAGTGAAAACAGCTCTGCGTTCCCTCAATTCTACGTTCCACAAACATCAGAAGAAGAGGAATTTCCATACATGTTCTATTAACAAAAATGCATAATCCAATAGTATGTGCTTGGGTTTGTGGTCAAGATACTCTCTCATTCAAACACACTTTTAATTAACATTATAAAAAATTAACAAGCATTAGAGTTGGCATGAACATTAGCCACATAGCCTATATAAAATTCAAGATTAGCAACCTACACAATCCTATGTCAAAATTTATAAAAAATAATGTTCATAATACCCTTGTCTTCTGGAATATTAACAAAAATACATAATCTGATAGTACATGTTCAATATATAGACCATTTCAGATATACACATCTGAAATAGTGTTTGAAAATGATGTATGGAAAAACAAATTACCTAGGGCCCTGGTAAACACGTGTGCTTAGGGTATTACAGTGTGTTACCCTGTGTTTTTATTTAATCACTGCATTAAACAAGTTATTGTTCACTTCTCGACCACCTAGCCCCCCCACCCTCCACTCCCATCGCTGGTCAATTTACATGCGTCAGACGTCAGATTAAATCCTGCCAGCAATTCAGGCTAACCTACTCACAACTCCAAACGTAGCCACTGGTGCAGAGAGGCAATGAGCTGGGAAACTGGACTCTTTCATGTCAAAGGTTACACTTGCACTTCTTCATTCAAGTCACATCTCACTATTCCTGGGGAAAGACGGGGCGCTGGGTTTGCTGCGCTTGCGGATGAGGAGCTGGAGGGGGCTCCCTAAAAACAACACTTCCCGATTTCCCCTCCTTCACAAAGGTCATAAAACAACCTCTGCTCCACTGCTGACTGCCCATCCAGATCTTATTAGTTATGGCAATAAAAGGAGAATGGGAATAAAAGAAGAAAATTCTTAATGTGAGCGAACATGCTTTGCCAATACAGTGGACCAGTGTTTGTTCCAAAGAATTGCACTGGGCAGCCTTATGACCAGACTTGACAAGATTAGACAAGGCAGCTTTTCATGAACGTCATCACCTCCATTCATCATAAAACAACAGCATAAGGTTCCATATTCCTTACATTAGCGATATTGCAAGTGTATTTGCGTGGGAGAGTGTGTATACGTGCGTGTGTGTGTGTGGCATTCATGACTGAGGGAGAGAGTAGGTGCGTTCATGAGAGAAAAAGACAGAGAACTTCAGGCGCGCATATCTGCATAATTACATCCCATCAACTCTCTTAAGCACTTTCTCGTAGCCGGTGTCTGTCATGTTTGACGTTCAGTCCTGCAACATGACAAAACCTGTTGTAGCAGCAAAATCAAACTCCTGTCACCATGAAGGCCCAGAGCATGGAGGGCAGGAAGTGTGTGATCCTCTGCTTCCACTCATGTTGATGGGCGTAGAGAGGAGGCTTTGATGGCAGTGAATGGGGTACTAATGAGTTGGCCTTATCAATGGCCTGTCTGTATTCTGTCCCTCTAATGGCCAGGGGACATCAACAGGGCTGTTGATGCTTCATGTAAACACCTCAGGCACTTTGACCATCATACCACGGCCATAATCTGTCTAATTGGTTCATGCTGGACCACACTGGCAGTGGTGCAAGTGATTACACGTTGGCTATTGCATAATAGACTAATATGGAGGAAGTAGCTGGTTTACAAATCTATGAAGTGCGACTCTATTCTAAAATAATCTTGTTTTCTTTTCAAATTAAAAAAAAAAAAAGTCATTATGTGGCAAACACAGTAGGTGGGGCCTGTGGGAAATAATCACGATAGAAAGGCCCAGAAAGCCCTGTCCTGTGAAACCCTTCAGCTCTAAGCTTGTCACCTGTTGAATACCAGTCTCATTAAGCATATTTCATTTACTGTCACTGCATTCATATGTAGTTTACAATGCCAAGATGAAACACTGTTGGTTATTATATCGTGGTGGCTCATTACAGCTGTATATAATGTGCGGATGAAGACAGCAATGACACTAGATAGGTTTCATTCAGAAGAGCAGATTGTGGCCAACTGTTGCTTCTGATGAAAGCGCAGTCGTCCGTGGTTAATGTAAAGGTGGATGGACACATGGCACTCTTACCTGGCCGGGTTAATGTACACTCAGGTCTGACCGTGTCTCCTTTCACTGGAGCCAAACTGTATCCGTCAACAAACTGGGAGGAGACCTTTCCCTCTCTCGCTCACCGCGCAATGTCACAACTACACTAATGTGTTTACGCTAACGAAGAAAAACACACGGCCGACCGCAAAAACCGACGATTCGTGCCGCTTTCTCTTCACGCCGCCGGTTGCCGTTAATCTTTAATTGTCGTTTACTTTTTTTCTTCCTTCCCAGTGTGACCAGTCTCCCTTCAGTCTCTCCTTTTCCTTTTCCTCCACTTGAACGCTTCGTGACGAGAACAGCCGAACTTTGTCGGGAGGAGAGACGCGGACCTACGGGAACACTGGCGGATGTTCACTAGCGTCAAGCTCCGCGGAATTGACTGTGTCATTTCCGGTTAGCATTTTCACAATAAAATCCTCATTTACCAACATGCATTAAGTCCTACGTTTTATTTCATTATACAAAGTACTAATGTGCAAATATATATTGTATTAAAATATAAATATGCATTGGATGGAATTACAATTATAAAGTGGAACTTTTCTCAAATATATTAGGAGTCCATGATCAACACACTTCCGGTGTCTTATTCTGGTTCTTTGGCTGGCTTTACGCAGCTCTGGTGGTCTGAGTAGTTTGTTGTTCTCCAAGTTGCCTTGCAGAGGCGCACTGTCACTACATGACGCCAGGCAATATCCTCATATTGGATCATAATTTGTCTGTGGGGACCAACTTGCTCCAAATAGCCCCCCAGACAATTCAGTTAGGTGTCTATCAAAATAAACCTATTTGGCACCACCCATATGAAAAAGATAATACAGAAATCCTGTGTTAAATTTTAAAATAGAGGTATACTCATACAGAAATCACAGCAAACTTTAAATTAAATAGTATAAAGTAGAAGTATGAACTCAAAACTGAATATACGGCCATTTCCCAAGTACCTATAATACAGGAACATTAGTAATTTTTCTTTCAGTTAGTTAGTGGCCAATGAAACTGAAAATGTGGACTTCTGCACAAAAATATGATCCAAGTATTCAGAACAAACAGTAAGACGAACAGACAAGGGAATAAAGTAAAAGATTTTATTTAAATTAGCATAAAAAGCACATAACTAAGACCCATGTGTAATAGGCTACAGTCAACTTCAAATCTCATTTTTTGCCAACAGTGATACTGCTTGATGCAAACATTTCATAAAGTTGAAAATAAGCACTTTATAAAAAATAGATATCTACATTGTAACATAATGAACTTACAGTATGCATTTCCCAAAAGGCTATGTGGTCTGTACATTTTCCCCAAAAATATATATATAAAAAAAAAAGAAACTCCACCACTTGAAATGATAAATGACAGCAGTAGTCCACTTGATCTACTTTCTATGGAAGTGTATGTGTGATAGTGCACAGAGAAATAGGCTCGAGGGCCTTGAGTGAGAATACTATAAGAAGCAGAAAGAAACTCTCTAGGCAGATCAAACCCAAAGTGGTTATACTGTAGCCAATAAAAAGCTTGTTTTCCATCTATGTCTGAAGCACAAGTCTTTACACACAAAACAGAGGTTATTCATACTTCAAAGTAGTAGTGTAACTCCTGCCAAATGCCCTAACCCCTACTTTTTTAAAAAATTCACCACCAGATGGTATTCTTTACACTGAAATCTCTCCTCCATTTGAAAGCAGCTTTCTTACACTTGACTTGATGGTGTCAAAAGGGGAAGAGTTGTGCAACATTTACAAACACTGATATTTCACAAAAAGTATGAAAGGTCAGAATAGAAAAAAAATCAACTATGAAATGAAGGGACTGGTAGGAGTGTTGACTTTATTTTTCAGCCTTTGGGGACTCGATAGGGAGGTGTAGGAAGAGGTGAGCCGCACAGCTGGGGCAGGTAGTGGGAAGAGGGACTGGTAGGTAACATGCAAAGTAGACTGTTGGTGCTGTTTTAGGGTCGAGCTGCTCTAAAGGGAAAAGACCTTTAGAGAATACAGAAAGGGAGGGGATTGTTGGAGCAGTAGGTAGCAGAGGGGAGTCCAAATAGCGGTGTGCTGTCTACTCCTGGGACTCTTTTCCAGTCATCTTGTAGATCTCGGTGGGACCGTCCACGTGGGTGATGGTGGTGGTCAGCTGGATGTCTTCTCCACTGTTAGCACCGGCATCTCCTGCACAGATGCACATTATCAAAGGCACCATTACAAATAAGGTCTTC
>OMLF01013639.1:0-12747 GCA_900302615.1 Holocentrus rufus | reverse complement strand
TAAGGTCTTCAATTACTGTCCACTATCGCAGATAAGCAGCATTTCAAAAATCATGATTAAAGGAGCAGTTCACCCCAAAATAAACATTTTGACATGCGTCCGATCTGTTACTAGGCTGTTGAAGCTTTATTCCCTAGCATCGATATATTGAAAATGGTTTCTTTGATCATGCTTTGGAGTAGTGCTTATTACTTTTTGGCTGTCAAGAAAATAAAAGTCCTACTCATTGACTTCAGCTGTTTTGGCAGCTATGTGCTTGCTGCCTCCCTGTGTGTTGTAGTGAACAAAGACGCTTCACCTGTGTTTCAACTGGCACAGCGATGAAAACATGACATTTTTTTGGGTGAACTGTTCCTTCAACACAAAAAATCTTAACAGCAGATTTTTGCAGATCTTTGTTTTTTTCCCCTCTACATTTCAACAAACATCAGCCAATATAATGTATATTAATGCAGCTGCTCTTCCTTTGGAGAGGAAATCTACTTGGTTTACTTGATTTTCCCTTACATAAATACCTTCAGGCTCATGTGAAGCAGAACTGAAGCACGGTGTGCTGATAAAATAAATCAACTTGGAGAGCGACGCCCCTCCCATGAGCTTGGCTGACGCATATCAGGGAAAGCTTCCAGAACTTCAAAACCTCTTTTTTTTCTCTCTGTGTCACTGACGTCAGGAGATGGATGGTTTTCATTACTTCCCTGCTCTCCTCCCCCTCTCTTCCCTCTTCCCTCGCTTTCTCTCTGGAAGGAAGCCTGGTGTCCATTAGGATCACCCTCTTGGGCCAAAGAGACTCTCCTTTCCCCTGAGAATATTGCTCTTTCTCAGCCTCTCTCTCTCTTTCTCTCTCTCTCTCTCTCCCTCTCTCTCTCTCTCCCTCTCCCCCACCCCCCTTCTTTTTCTCTCTCTTCCAAGAGCAAACTTTGCATGAACAGGCAGCTTTACAGCAGAAAGCACACAGTTGCTCCCGAACGGGATGAAGTGCTACTGGGACAATGATGCAACGTGACAATTTTAAGAACAGACTCACAGCCAATATAGTGTAGAAATATTATGGGTAGGGTAGAAATGTTTAAGGCATGCATACTGCCTGGAAGGAACCTTAATTATAGCACCATTGCTCGATGATGTATTTTCCAATTTTCTGAGATGTCAACTCATAACTTAGAAATGCATTTGAAGTCCTGTGAACCAACGTATCTGATCAACAAACCCAAGCAAGAATTGTTTCAAGATAGGAGTTATATGTGAGCACAATGAAAACTCTGCATTTTTATTATTATTGTTGTATTATCTCTAGTATGATCTGCTTGTTGTATTGTTTTCTATACCCTGTCCATTACTATTGCAATTACTCAATTTCCTCACAGGGAAAATTTTAGTGCACACATTCACCGTTCTTCCACAAGACTCTGTCTGTCCATAAAACTCGAGTAAAAAAGGAGAAAGATGATAGAAGGACATAGTTACCGATGATGCATTGACCACTGGACTGCTCGTCTCCATAGCGTTTGTGTGAGGGTGCGTACAGGAACATGATGGCAAAGACGTACAGGTTCCACATGCCGTAGATGCCTGTGAAGAAGGCGCTGTTCACCTGCACTGTGTGGTCTCCCCAGTGCCAGTGGCCCTCATTGACCTGGAGACAGACAGATGGGAAAGCAAAGCACAAGGCCCAGTTTTTAGCATCTGTCTTCGATGGTTACCTGCAACATTCAGATGCCAGTGTGTTGATACAGAACAATAACAATTGACAACAAACGTCAGTTTAATTAAATGAAATTTCCTTTTCACTTCATATCACATTATATACATATTTAACAATAAATTCTAGAAACAATGTACCAACTGTTTACTTTCTTAAACTTTTTATATCAAAATCCCATTACTTTCACTTTCTGGAATAGTGTATTTTTGGTGGTCAGTTCACAGCGTACCAGGAGGGCAAAATCCAACTAGTAATACCATCAAAGAATTTGTGAACAATTCCCCTGCACTCTACTCCTCCTGTTATATAACATCTACAACTTCACAAGTTTCAAAATGACACCAGCGGCAACATGGCACAGTGGTGCACTTTTTGTTATTCATCCCCAAAAAACAAGTTTCATTTTCCTAAGATATCATGACTCCTTCCTGGTGATTGAAATTTATTCATTTTGAAGAATGCAAAATATCAAGATTATGTGCATGGATTATGCAATGGGCTTTTCCACCTCTCTCTTTCTGTGTTTGCTCTGATGAAACCTGCCCACCTTTAAACCTCCACACCAACATCCTGTTTCAACCACAAAGACACGGACTTGTGAAAGCAAAACACATTTAATAGCAACTTTAAAGGATAAAAAGTGTGTCATGAAGTAGACAGACAAGTTGTGCCATGAAGAAGGCCACACCTTTTCATTTGAGCACATTATAAGACTCACCTGACTGATGATGAAGAAGATGACAGTCATGGCAGCGCAGGCGAGAGTGACCAGCATGAGGAACTTGAACCTGAAAATCAGACCCTAGGCCATAAAGCAACAAGTTAGTAACAAAATGGTAAACAAAAGGATAAATTAAACCATCATGATAGAATTTTCAGCATTGTGTGATAAACCCAAATTTGACACTCAGACAGGAAGCCTGATAGACAAAAACACACACCTCGTAGTGCAGGCGTCTGGCCTTGGACATGGCCGGCAGCGAGGACCTCTTACCACTGATGTTGCGGAAGACCTGGAAAACCATGAAACACAAGAAGAGGAAGTAGAGGCAGGCACAGATCCCTGCCACAATTATGAACGCCATCTATAACAGCACCAGTCAAGGAAATAACTGGCACAGTGGACTTGGACTCATACATGATATGATAGCATCCCATTATTCCCATGAAAGAAAGAAGGCCCTCTTAAAAAAAAGGGACATGCGGGCAAAGCAGGGGTGCATAAATATATGCGTGCTATAATAAGTTAAATAATTACTGCAGAAAGGCACTCAAATCTGCAGCAAGCCCCTCTGACAGGACCAAAGGTAGCCTCAGCATGTAACTTTAGCTTTGTACCAAAATTCATATTCAGCTGGAGGAACAAAGGAACAAAGGAGGAACAAACAAAGGAGGAACAAAGGATATGAAGGATATGGATATGAAGGATATGAAGACTATAGTAAATCTCATAATTATCTGATTTCACATATATCTACACCACAATCAATAAACTGCAGTAAATACAAAAATGCTGTTAAATGTTTTGTGAAATCCACTGTCTCTTTCTTTAAGCCTTAACAGACTGACTGCAGTAGAAGGCATGGCAGAAACTCGTCAGCAGTGGGCCTAATAAAGCTTTGATGACCCTGGTTATTATAGACACTGTGCCAAATGTCTCCCTCAAACCCACTGAGTGTTCTGAGAGCCGAGCAAATGTCATGTTGCATATCTCAGCTTTTTTTTTTTTTTTTTCCTTTCGCTGGGGCTCAGAGACAGGGAGGGAGGAGAAAGGGGAGAGAGGAGAGAAGAAAAAAAGAGAGAGAGATACAGGAGGGGCGTTCTGGCACTTGTTTTTGACGAAGTGTACTGATGAATCTTGCATCACTACGCCTGGCAAGCAAAGCAATACACAGGTGCACACACATACAAGCAGACAACACAAACACACACACACCATGGGGAGACCTTGGGAAGTGCTTTCACATATGGCACCACTGAATTATTTCTCGTCTTATTAGTCTAGAGATCAGAGTGCTCAAAACATGCCAGAGCTTAGTGAGAAGAAATTCACTTACTGCAAGACAGATAAGAAGACCAACCGTCATTGTCAACAGAACATGAATACCAACACAGAACCATGAACCATGTGAGTGAAATAATGCTCCAACGACAAGAGCACAGGTGCAACTGTAAACATGTTTTTGGCTAATTAAAATACAAGGTGACTCCTGTTTTTGTTTTGTGTTACGTGGTCACATAAAGTAAAAGATTTGGGAGGATACAGCCAGCTCAGTTCCTACATCCGTGGCCCAGATACTGTAAAAGGGGTTTGTCAACTGGACTCCCCTGGTGAAACAAAAACAACAAAAACAATCCATCATATCACCTCAAATTTCACAGCATTTTATGACATATGGCAAAATATATCTGACGAATAGCAGCTGTAGGAAAGGCTGGAAAAACAAGCTGTACAGAAAATTGAATTTTATACATCAGGGTTTAATGCTAAATGTCTTGGCATTGAAATTTACAACTTCTTTTAAACAGATGGCTGCTGTTGGAAGTAATGAAGAAAAATGAGGGCCTCACCTCTCACACATGTCAAAGATGAAGAGACAGAAGGAGCCAAAGACGATGGGTCCAACCTGCTTCCAGTAGACTGAGAATCGGTTCCTCTCTGTCTGGTCCTGAGGGCAAGGAGAGGGAATGATGAAATAGAACTAAGTATAGATTATATTACATTTTGAAGACCAACCTTTATGCACATCAAATATGGTGAGTCACCAGCCCAGAGGCGCAATAAGGAAGGTCAGAAGACAGCAACATCCAGACGTCCAAATCCAAGTGCGTCTTAAAACAAAAATGTACTCGGTTGAGGTCATGGAATCAATACCAAACTAAGCTTTCCACTTTATATTTTAGAGTGCTATCTTCAAAGGATACAAGGATATCTGGGTGGAGGGACACAAGGAAAACACCCAATGAACACAATACTTGGTGTATTCAGTCCATGCCAACTCACTGATAAAATACTTCAGGGCAGCAAGAAGGCAACAAACGACACTATCAAAGGCCAGGATTATAGAGCCATTCTTACTGAATGCTGGTAGACTGGGCTTCCTTCAGGAGACTACTGGAGCTTTACTGCTAGGGTTGGATACCGAAATCGGTACTTTTAAGGGTACCGACAGAATAACATCGGCACTACCGAGTACAGAGAGACGTGGGGCATGTGATGTTATGTGGGACATGACATCTGCAGGTAATTAAATGGGTAGTTGGATAAGTTGTTGTGGGAGATAATAAATGTGCCTTTTTCACTGATTGTCTTGGGTTTTAGATGACGCTGAGGTTAGCTAAGTGTTGACTTGCCTACAGCTCTGTCTGTAGTGGCTTGCTAACGTTAACCAGCAGCTACGGCTAATTTCATCGAACTAGCCAATGATTATTTGTTGTTGTTTTAATCAGTTGTTACTTAAATTACATGTGGTATTACAAAGAAAATAAAAGTACCGAGAAAAGGTTACCGTTTGGTACAGCATCGGTACCGGTATCGGCTTATGACTAAATAATTTCCTCTGCTATATGTTTGAGATCTTCCAGTGAGGCTTCAGAGTCCACCAAAGCACTGAGACTCTGTTGGTCAAAGCTGTGAACAATCTCAGAAAGAACACTGATGACAACCGTAACTGTTCTGGTTCTCCTAGATATCAGAGCTTCCATTTTCAAAGATACTGCTGATTTTATGTTACTGCACAGACTAGACAATTGAGCTCATCTGTTGAGAATGGCTCTCAGATCATTCTTGCCCTGGGTGGTCAGTCCTCAGAGAGAGCAGACATAAACTGCGGTGTCCCTCAGGGCTCTATCTTGGGGCACTGTCCTGTTCAGCATGTACATGCAACTAATTGGCGATATCACGTAAAAGGAAAATATTGATTTCATAGCTATGCAGATGACACCCAACAATACATTCCTGCATCCCCAGATGATTTTAGTCCACCTGACACTTGAGTGAAATGTATACATGAAATAAATTGTGTATGTCAAAAATTATCTTCCCACTGAATCAAAACAATACAGACAGCACACATAGCACATGTCTTAAAATAACTACTGTGGTTGCCTATTAGTTAAAGAATTGATTTTAATATTCTTCTACTGATTTCGTTTTTAAAAAAATACTAATTAGCAAGACACCTGTCTGCTTATTGGTTAATTTTTATATATGCCCTGCAGGTCCCTTAGATGCACTGGCACTGTCCCTCTGACACAGTTAGAGGGACATTCAAGATCCTTGAAGGATATTTGCACCATTGGCAGGCAGGGCCTAAGGATGGTGATGTTGGTCCATCCATCTGTATGTCTGTCCATTCACTTTACTCCAAGGCAACATATCTCAAAATCTGTTGGGCAGATTTCCAAGAAATTTGGTGAGCATATTTGTGCCCCCAAAAGATGAACTCTGTGAACTTTGGTAACCTCATGACCTTTCCTCTAGCACCACCCGCACATCAAAATGTACAAACCCCATTTTCCAACTATTTGCATTCCCGACATGCACCAAGCCGGTTGGGCAGCAGCAGTGGACGGCCAGTGATTGTTGACCTTAAATGAGGAAAAACATCTGCAGCTTGGGCAATGTAAAGCCTGCCTAGCAGAGGAGCAGGTACCGCTGAGGCCAGAGAATGCTGCATGAGGCAGAGCAGTTTGACTGAAGGCAGAAGTTTGCAACATTGAAGATTATTGGAGCTTATATGAAGGCAAGGGTTGCTGAGGATTAGGCAGTGGTGGTAGTGTTTTCCAGAGATTGTAGGTGTGAGTCAAATACATAAGCATAGTTAATCAGCAAAACGAACAACGGGTCATAAGTGTGTCATTAGCACAATTCTTTGAATTTTATGCCATTACCACCTGTGCAACAGGATGTGAAGGAGATTCATCAACGATGATGGCTGACAATTCTTTGCCTTTCTTTGCATGAAAGAGTAAAAAAAACAATCTATTAAATGTATTAATCCAAATTTAAGCTCAGTTTCTTTGACAGTGTTAATAACATTTATCATTTTAGGTGTTGTAGTTGTTTCAGTAAAACAGGAATTGAACAGACAGGCATGTATACAGTATTACAATATTTCCACACTGTTTTCATCAGTCTGGAACAGTTCATAAGTGTATGAACAATTATTTGTGTATGTTAGACTTTACTAACATAAACAGTTTGAGTCAAAGAAATGAGACTGGAGGAGGTAACAAGCGCATGTGCAAAAGCTCATTTCAAGCATTCCTTAAAGGGAGCACAGCGAGTCTTGTCTTTTTTCTTACACACATTAGTTCTTTCTCATTCATTCTCTATCAGTCCCACATTGGCCCAGATATGAGTTGGAAGCTGTTAAAGACACCATGAATATGTACTTGGGGTGGGACATAATGTGGGGAGGGATCATTCAGAAGTGTAAACCCTCAGGAAATCAGGAAATTAGCAACACAGTTTTACTTGATGGGATAAATGGAGGAATTGGGATTGGGATTGTTTTATTGGCTGAAATTTTTATTTACCCCAACTAGGGCAGCATGAGGCCTCCATTAGAGATAAATCCAATTTTCCTGGAAGTAGAAGTCATGGGAGTTAATATCATTGTGTCTGTAACACTAAATGACTGTGGGTGAGACAGTAGTCGGCAAGCACGCCTGTAGGTCAGTGGGCAAAATTAACTAGTATGCTGAATGGGGCCTGGTACAGTACCATGAGGTGCTCCCCGCAGAAGATGATCCAGAAGGAGAGCAGCATGGAGTAGAAGATGCCCTGCCTGATGTCTCCGAAAAGCAGCATCCAGGTCCAGTTGAAGCCCACAGAGAACCACTCCACTGGGATGTTGATGAACGTCATTGAGATGCCCAGAGCAAAGATTACCCTAAAGGAGGAAAACATTATTGAATTAAAATCAGTCGCTATCATTAAGTTAACATTAAGTTCAATAGTGCCAACAATTGTTGAGTACATTTGGATTATTATATCATCAATGAATATTTTTCCATCATTCCCATCACATGTGTAACTATATATAGTTATATGCATGGACATATTTATTCATTATGAGAGTGCTTCTTAATAATGATTGATTAGTGACATACAAATTGACCCGCGACCAGCAAGTCCCATGGGTAAAATGTGTCTACATCTTAAAACACAGCCTATCAATTAGATTAGCCCATCAATTAGATTATATGATCAGCCTGAAGCACAGTGTGTCCCCACTAACCTATCTAATTCGCGGCCTTACCAACTTCATTACTACAGCAACCCTTTTCTAACCTTGAAAGTTCAGATGTTACATAGGAGAGTGAGGGTGAATGAATAACAGGGCTTGTCTTTTAATCCAGTGCAGCAGGTCCCTGCATGCCACGATGAGATGAAAGGATGATGATAAATATGGGGGAGAACGGTGGATGGGAGGCGGAGTTTGTTTGAGAGGGGGAAAAAGAGAGCAAGCAGTGCTGCAAAAAGGTAACCAAAAAAAATTGCAAAGACAACCATTTTTGTAAATAATATAACACAGGTAATGTAAGTATAACAAAAAATTGGTTCTGCACAATTCCACTTCAGAGAGCTTGTGTGCGAGAACAGTTCTGGCATGTTGTACCGAGTGAACAGAGTAAAACTGCATTGGGTTGGTATGCAGGGAATGTCCTGAGCACCACCAACACAGACAAGAGAAGCCGGTATCTATCTGTGTGTGAGTGTCTGAGAGCGAGAAGATGTAAAAGACATGACACTAACGAAACAAAAGCCTATTAAAAATATAGATCTTGGCTGAGAACACATTTTTCTCATTAAAATTTAAAAAAATATTGAGAGAGCGCAAAAATGAACACAGAGTTTGTTAACAATAACATAAATGTCAGTCATCGACTTCTCTTATTTAATTAACTGCATCATCCTGGATGATTTTGCACACTCGGAAAAGCATCCCTTCTCATCTGTCTTCAGCAGTTTTCCCAAGTTCAGAAGAGGTCTGATGTTTCTCATGCAGACACCTCTGCGGACTAGCATGACAGAAAGCTCCGGCAAAGCTTTTACAGCATGAAAAAATCATCCGCTGTCCACAAATAGGGTACGAGTGGCACTTCCTGAGAGCCTGCCGGTCATTTGGGAGTGAGAGCCTCGAGCCGGAAAAGATAGAGGGAAGGAGAAAGATACAGACTGTGTGTGTGTGTGAGTGTGTGTGTGCGTGCGCTGTGCCAGTCAGATTGTGTGTATGGCCTGCGTGTGTGTACTTAGGATGTGTTGGTTGAGTGCTAGCTTGCAGATTGTGTAACGTGTTTCACGCTTCGCCAGGCCTTCCTGTGGTGCTGAACACTGCCTCTTACTGATCTGTCTTCCCAGCACGGCAGGGGGTTAGACAAACACTGGGCTCTGAGCATGGCTTCACGTTCCACAGCACGGCATTCAAACAATCCGCTTCAGGCAGCACTACCTGTCTTTGCTACAGTAATGTTCACCGGCTCAAATTTCATCGTGAGTTTGGTGAAGTTAAGAGTAGTGACTGCTGATGCTTTCAGTCTTTCTTTTCCCCTAGTTATAAAGAGATTTCAGGGTAAAGAATCTCTTCTTTTTTTTTATTCAATAAGTGTCCCTTTTTGTCTACACATTTCACCTTATGAAAACCCGTCTGGAAGCTGTTCACAGTCCTAGATTGCATTTTTGCTCATATATTGGATGAACATCACCTTCGGATCTCTATGACCTTCAGTACATGCAGCTAGCTTGACCTAGATGTACACTTCATCCATAGTTAATCTGAGGACATGTGTCTTCAGTCAGTGCATGCACTGATGCACAGCCTAAATGGCTTCTAACGAGGCTAATAGGGTCTGGTTGCATTTCATTTAACAAGAATCATTTATCCTCTCATGTCACCTTATAATAACCACCAAGCTGACATCCATGCAAAATTGAGAGCTCCTTTAATTGTAGATGTCATAAAAAATAAATGTCATTCCTTGATATTTAACGATGATTAAGAGGAAATAAATAGGAGTGAATCTAGTATTTCTGTGTTGGAGCGGTTGGTATTGGTGCAAATATGATGCCAAAAATCATACATTTTTATAACACAAATTTGTGATCTTTGTTGATGATGACAAAAAGGTTGCGGTATTGATTATGCAGGGGGGGCATGAACTTACTTCTCCAGCAGCACAGGAGGTCTGGTCATGAGGGTGATGCGTCTCCAGTACCAAATCATGATGATGAGGATGCTGGGAGTGAGGAAGGTCTTCATAGCGAACCAAACTTTGGTGAAGCCTCCATTCTGGTGGATGCTCTTAAGAGGAGAAACAAACATCATCAGCATAAACTGTCCATCTCATGTACGAGATTTAGCTGGCAAGTGCAAAACCAGTGTATCACACTTATGTGGGTCAAATTTGCCACAACTGTATGATTCAACATTAGCCGCTCTTTATGTTCAAAGATTTATACATTTACAGTTACTGATATTACAGATACGATAGCATTTCTGTAATGTTCATAACATGTGGTATCATAAGGTGACGGGCCATATTTTCCTGCACTAGAAAATCAGCACCACTCACAACCAGTCTGGTGTTTGTTTGTTTTGACTGAAGATATGCAGTGTTAGCTAGATATCTATATGACATTAGGTTGGAAAACATCAAAAAATATCTTCATCATCAAACCCAGGTGTATCACAGCTGTTTGTGCATGTTTGTATAAAATAATGGCGCTCTTTGTAAGGAGAGACCTCAGCTGGATCCATGAAGTTAGCTTGTAAGGTGCTACAGACAGAGATTCAGGTCATTTGACGTCCCTGTTGTGAAACAGGTCTCAGTAAACTCACTAGCAACACAAAACAAAAAAACACTTCAACAATCCTAGAAATCAATGTGCAACCAATTTTATACATTAACTTGTTTAGAATAGGCTACTACCTCATCTCTTGACATGTTTACACTGTCAATTAAAGATGGCTAACTAACATTGAGGTGTTATTGCAGCGCTGGATTTGCTGTAATGGCCAATAGTCACTGCAGGGGCAAAAAAAAAATCCAACTAAAATAGGATCAATTTACCACACTAAAGGCCAAAATTCAGATTTCAGCTGTGTGTCAACATCAGCTCACAACTCCTTTTCACTTCAAATATAAAATTTTGCAATCAGGAAGCCAACTTACAACCAGACGAATGTCCTTGATCTCTCCGATGCCAACGTTGATCTTCTTGCGCTCATTGACAGGCAGGCGGATGTTGAGCAGGTAGTACTTGTGGGCCACGCTGCCCACCTCCATGAAGGGCAGCAGGTCACACTCATAGTAACGGCCCTCGTTCTCAAAGGTCTGCAGAGCACACAGCACAAACAACAGCACACAGGATAATCATTAATTTTAGTGATACAATTCCAGTAGAAATTGTGAGTAAATGGTCAGAAATTCCAATGATGGAACATTAAAAATATATGATTTGTATGATATTTATAAGTAAAAAGTAAAAAGAATATCTCGCAACAGCAATCAGTAGCATATCACTATCATTATGATTAACAGTATCAAAACCTGGAAAGAAAAAAAAAATCACTCACACAAAAAAATTTTATTCAAAAATAATTTCTGTTTGAATAAGAAATTATTTCAGTTATTGGATTTATCCTCATCTATAAGCACCAGTAACATCTGAGGATGTGCGCTGATTTCAAGACATACTTTACACACTATTACAATAGTATTACAGTATTTTATTAGAAAATTAATATGAAAAATTGACAAATAACGAGGAAGTGTCCATGTTATATCTGATTGACCCTACGATAGGCATGCGATTGGCAAAGGACCAAATATCTGAATATTTCCCTTATAGAATATGGGGAAAAAAACATAATTCAGTGACAATTGAACTGGGCATGATTTAAAACTATTTTCAAACTCCAGTTCAAAATGAGATGTGATGTGCATGGCGGCGGCTGCTGCTCTCCTACCTTCATAGTGTTGAAGCTGCAGTTCAGTTTCCTCTGCTCGAGAGAGTGGGCCATCTCTGTCCACTCACTCAGCGTGTCGTCTCTGTAGGCCAGACCCACATCAATGGTCACCATCGCACCCTCCTCTGCACAGTAAGACACAGCATTACAGTCACAATTCACTTTTGGATCAATAAAGACATTTGGCAGACATTTAGTTTTTCGACTTTTGGTGACTTTGCGGAGCTATTTTAGTGGCCTGTTTGCATATTCATGAGGCAATTTCACTTTAGAATGCAGAGAGCTCAAGTTAAGATTCGAAATGGCACCACAATCAATAACAGCCAGTGATGCATCTTTACAAAACAGAATTTGTGGGGGACATTTGATAGTGCAGTGTTTAAAAAATGCATCTCCATCTGTATTTTGATCTCAACTGTATCTCCTCACTACTGACACTATCTCCTCACAACAACATGAATTCAGTTTTGACAGACACTCATGGCCTTTTAAGAATAAGACCAGAAAGTTTCCTGTGACAAGGCCACATTCACTACTACAGTTCCAAAATGTGTTTAAGATGGTAGCTGTTTAACTGTAAAATGCTGAAATCTGCACAAAAATACAGTTCATAACATTCTAATGTTTCCCATGATCAAGGCATGAAGAGTGGCTGTACAGAACCAACACCTGAATGTAATGCAGATTTTAATGATTTTAAATCATTGCGATGAACTTAGCTAACTTTGTAAATGTGCTGCTTTTCATATAAACACAGATCCAGTGCAATATGAGAACTCTGAAAGCACCGAGCAACATTTCAAGTCAGTGTAAATAAAAAAGAAACACACTGATTCAACATTCTGCTTTCCACGGTGGCCCAAATCTAGCTCTTGACATGAACTTAAACAAGACGCTGTGCTGGCCTCCAACAGTCGGGCCCAGCGAGACTAACAAAAAGATCCAAAGCCAAGCTATTAAAACTGCATCTTTAGATCACATTACAAAGCCAAGTGTTCTCTCCTCCAACCCTCCAGAGAGCCTCTTGTGCCGTTATGAAACAAGCTGGAATGAAGAGAAAGAAAC
>OMLF01013637.1:29163-68075 GCA_900302615.1 Holocentrus rufus | reverse complement strand
AATTCCTCTCCAGGAAGTCCTGACAACGGTGAGTGTATATACTAATATCAGAGTGGAGGACACAATCTCCCTTATTTTTCATGATGGGACAATCCCAATATAATTGGGATTGTCCCATCATGAAATGTACTTTTTTCAGGTCAGTGCCACGTAGATGTCACTGACGAGGAGGATGAAGATTCTAAACTGCAGAGAGCTATTGATGAAATGACAAGACTTGATGAAATCCTGTCTGAAAATATCTGCAAAGAAAAAGAAGTCAAGCGCCAAGGAAAGGAACTTAAAGAGAAACTGTTGCAAGAATTATTGGTAAGCACAATAGTTCAGTGTTCTTTTGGACAGAAAAAGTGAAAAGGCCGTCTATCAGCTGACATAATGTAGCACCACTCAATTTTTCTCTGACAGAATGAACTTAAATTGCACTCTGAAAGTGTACATGAAGCTGAGACCACAAAACTGTTGGCTCTTGAAGTACCCAGTGGTAAGCATAAGACATGTTATACAGATCAGCAGCATTGTCACAAAACATTTGCTGTCACTCGGTTATACATTTGAAATTGTTTCCCACTTAAAGGGCTCAAAGAGGAGGATGACTCTGTGCCTGTGTTTGAAACTCAACCTCCTGTACAAGACTGTGACAGAGACATCAGACACACTGAGCAAAGTGAGTTGGAGACAACAGAAATTTACAGAAAATAGAATATGCTTGTGTGGGGGATTTATTGCAATGCCATTTCAAAGTATGCTCTTGGTTTTACTTCTGCCTCACTTTGCACACTTGATGGCGCTATGAGCTTAGGAAACTCACCCCTACCACTTTTGTAGTTGTGTGCAGATTGGTGCAGAGAGTAAATTGCACTAACCCAGACGTGACTGTGTTTTTTTGTATGTGGATTACCCACCATGCTATCCATGCACTATTTCCTTATCAAGATCTTGTGGCATTTTGTATGATAGTCTATTGGTCCCCCAAAGAAGAAATTTACAGTGCCATCTATGGAACAGCACCTCTGGACCTGGGATGGATTCAGAGTATTGCTTGAAGACAGTGGTTGCTGTTATAGGGGTTTAAACCTAGGCCCTGTGGTCGAGGGAGAGTCTTTCTACTTATTATGCCAAGAGAATGGGCTCATTATTTACCAATCCTTGATATAACTTTCTCTGTTTCAAAATTATTAGGCTGCAAACTCTTTGATCACATGCATCAGATGATAAACTTATACTTGAAAAATTACATACTTGAAAGTTATTGTGTGATTGTTGTTAGAGTTGGCTAATGGTTATTCGAGGTTTCGCTTTTCCTCCTTACGTGCTGGAATGGACTACACATATATCACCACATTCAGAGGGGGTTATATATGTTTGATTCATATAAGACTTTATATGTAAAATGTATGACAACATTTCTGTGGTCTAGGGGCATATCTGTTCATATTTCCATATGTCTTGTTTATCAGGTGACACAAATCTGGACAGCACAGCAGGGTCATCTGAAGTGGACCAGGAGGAGACAATGCAAGAGCAATCCGAAGACGAACACGGCGAAGCTCCCAGGGGCAAGAAAAAACGAATAGACTTTGTGAAGAAAAACATAGAGGTATGTCAAAGTTCATGTTGGGCTAAAGACAGTCTCCAGGTATATCGCATGACTCCCAGCAACTCTCACAACTGTCTGTTTTTCCAATGAGGATGATATTTATCTGTCTCTTGTGTAAGACAAAGACAGGTTTAAGCCCACTGGGGTAAAAAGGAACTGCAATGTGACGTGAATGACAATCCTCCATGTCTTTTCTTTGCAATGTTGTGGAACGTAATAGCTGGCCAGTGGCATGGGAGGCCAAGTGCTTATGACCCAGGCGGAGAGGGAGCGTCTGGCCGAGCTCCTCCGAGACACAGAGGAAGAGGAAGAGGACGATGCCAGAGGTGCAGACGGCGAGGTAGGTTGACATGAAGTTCTAATAGACAGCATATGGAGGATGAATCTCTCCCATTTCAAGAGCATTAATACTCCCCCTCTATTTCCAGAGATTTAACTGGGAGTAGTGTTGAAGCACATGATCCCAGCCAGTGGTTGTTTCCCTGCCGGCTCCTGAAAGCAACACGTAGCTCTTACATTTAGTACATACGTTATTAATTATTTTATACTGGTTACAAAGAAGCTATTGTTTCCATAGTGCAGTATTTAGTCATGGTATTTAATGGCCATCTAGGCATTTATTTATGTTTCTCTCATCTTCGCTCATTGTTGGAATCTGTTTTAGCATTTAATGCGATTGGTCTGTGGAATGACGTTGTTGAATTCGAAGAGGTCCGGATAACTCAGCCACAGTTTGGCCCGCAGAACAACACATGGAGTAACACTGGTGAGACACTCATGTTTTGATGGCCGCTTGGCAGCAGAGGCCAGCTCTGGGCAGAAGATCCTGTCTCCTCAAAGTGGTTCAGATTTTGATCCAGATGTCAAGTGCCGCATACACAGCTCACATGGAATGCCGCATACTATGGATCCACTCTTACTAATCACGCTCCCAGCTCTGTGGTGTTTGATGGAGAGTTCAGGAGCCAGGACCCTTCCTATAAACCACTTTCAAGTGCTGCATTTGCTCTATAACTCATATTAAGGGTGTGCTGATAGAGTGTAAAATCAGGAGACTGAGGCCTCTTGTTTCCCTTTGATGATTTGTCTGAGAGCCTTGGCCACCTGGAGCAGTAGAGGGTTTTGCTGTGCGCTCACCTACGCCATCCAAACTTCAAATGTTTTCATTTTCAATTGTAATTTACCTTAATTACCCACTTGGCAGCTATGAAGCCTAGTTTGAAGTCAGATGGGAGGAAGTCTATCGGGAAATGAGGAGAAACTTAGACTGGTACTTACCTCTCACATACGGTACCATTTAGTTTGACCCCGACAGCTATGCATCCGGGGGGACACCTCGCCAACTTTTTTTTTTTTTTTAATGTCTGGCTGCTCAACAGTTTGAACCATACTGCAGTAATTGTGGTGCCTGATATTGAACCAGGGGGCGCGCAGATGCTCTTGGTTCTGACATTGGCTTGAGGAAGACTTCCTGTTATTGCGAGGCATGCTGTTATGAATGGCTGTAGCACAGGACCGACATTATTTATGTCACCAGAGCTTTGGCAATGAAGAGACCTTAGTTCTGTGGACTTCACCCAGATCTTGGCCGAGTCCCCCAGGACGCATCAACCAAAAGCTGCTTCGTGCTGTTTGTCTCCATCTGCTCTTGACATGCTTTTGTGATGCTGCTGAGCCGCCTCCCTGCCAAACAAGCCCCACCACTTCATGTGCAACTGGTAACCTAAGGCAATAAGTCAGTGGGACTAAGTAACCATTGAAAATCCTGGTGATCCAGTTGTCATCTCTTTACGCACATTCATCTCCCACTGTAAAATATGTGGAATGGAAAACAGCAATTCTTATTAAAGGGGCTAAAGAACTACTGTAGGGTGATTCATTCACAAAAATGATATTGGCTTTTTATTTCTTACTATGTAGACTCACAGTGAAGAATAACCTCTCCAGTAATGTTCTGCACCCTGATTAGCCCTTTCTTTCATTCTTACATCATCTAACAGTAGATCAATTGGAGGCCACACATTGGACTTGGCTAGCATCAGTGTGTAAGTATCTCAGTGTGTCACGTTCAGTAGTACATGGCAGAACCGTCACTTGGAGCTAAGGCGGTGTTTTATAGTCCAGCTCTTATCTGCATCTTGTCACTGCTTTCCTGTGTCTCGCTGAAAGTGGTTTGGAGATTATACGGATCCGTCAGTGAGAGTTATCTAAAGGGTGGGTCTGAATGCAAAGAGCAAACCAAACCATGGCTGAAGTCTGGAAGTGATGGGTCAAACCAAATCCAAATGAACCAGTGGAATGGTTAAAACATAGGAGTAGGCTCACTGTAGGTTTAACCACAAAAGATCCATTGAGACGAGGCATGAAATTGAATGCATTTGTGGGTCTCACTTGTTAAGTCTTGGCTTTGTGCTGTGCTGCATCTTGTTAATAGACCCCATTGTTTGCTGATCCAATTTTTCCTGCTCACCCATCACAGTTTGCTGAGGTCACAGCTGAGAAGGGCTTGGTGCTCTCTGTGGACTCATGAGCTTCTCTGGCCTTTGAGCTCAGCACCAGGGCTGCCAGACAGCTCTTACTTCACCAGTGGGCCCTGATGGGCTCAACGCCCACCCACTGTTTCCTTAGAATATAATGGGAGCCTTGGTGGGATAGTCAGTCATTGTGAGGAATAGGGGATTGTTAAATCTTTGGCATTTAACTATATAATGATCAGTAGCCTGATCACCGTCCAGAAGTGAATACCAAGTGCTAGATTCAGACTTTAACCTCTCCTACATTTAAGATGTCAGCATCTCTGAGTTATAACCTATGAGTAGATGATGTTTATAGGTCCCACGGGCTCAGTTGCCTCAACTTAAATAGCATTATGCCCAATGTGCCATGGCTTATGTCAATGACGTTTCTCCTCCAGGCAGGCATGAGAGCTGTGTCGATCCTGACAGGCCCGGGTTACACCCCAGAACCATCTGAGCTGCAGCAGCTGATTGAAATTGACTCCAAACTCCGCTTCCTCCTTCCTGATGAAGAACTTCTCTCGGTGCAAAGCTCCTACACAAACTTAAGCGTGTCTCAGGTATGTACCCATCAGCCTTACTGTCAAGCAAGTCTGGGATCTCTTCAAATAGCACGAAGTTCTCCAGAAACCATCCAGGGCTGCTCTTAGTCATTAAGCCTCATTACAAGGTCAGCGCAGTGGGGGATAGATGGCAGCTTCTTGTAAAATCTCTTGTTATTGACCCTCAGGGAGTCACGCCCCTCTTTGTATTGTGTAAGGTTTTGCTTTAATTTGGAGCTAAAAGTTGACTCACTGTTTCCATTAGAAGGCTATACTATAACGTTCTTCATTGTCATTTTCTTCTAATTCACTTGTCAAGGTAAAAAAGAAATTTTCAAGATGACAATTTTGTTTGTACATAGCTGTCATTTTTAGCCATGGAAATGGGCTTAGTTTTCCATCCTTGTCTGTGTTCAAAAGGACCTCACTGGAAATAGGTCGACATTTTTGTTTTTTCCCTCACCCCTTAATTTATAGACAGCAGCTCTAATTCTACATTTTGTCTGTTCCCTGTACTGCATGAATGTACATGTATGTAATTAACTTTCAGACAGGCTGCCAGTACTAGAACAGCCACCAGCGCTTGCCCTTTCCAACTTTAGAATACCATAGTGACCACTGAGCAGTACGAGACGATGTCCATCACTAACACATGAGTGAGAGGCTTTGACTCCATTTAATGGATATTTGCAACTGTCACATTTTTCCAGGCCGTGGTGCTGGGTTTGGTCCTCCTCCTAGACATGAGCTCACAGAGTTATCTCAGGACCTTATCTCACTCCCTGTCCAGATGGCATGCTCATCATTTGCATAGACTGTCAGCGGGAAAGGATATTTTTTAAGTCATAAAACTTTACAATGAAGTTTTGTGAAGCCAGGGTGCCATTTACTACTATCACTTTTGGATTTGTACAAGGAAAAACGATGGTCCTTGAATCCCGGTCTTGGAATAGCACATAATCTTTGTCGTAATATCCTGAGTATTTATGATGCTGGAGGAGAGAGACTTTTTCTTCCTCAAAGATTTAACCTTATTCTTTGACTTTCCCGTCACAGTCTAAGGGAATGATACTCATATCAAGACAAACATTTGAAGGTAGAATTTTTTTATGCAGTTCCATGCAGCAATCTATTGATGTTTTACATGCTCTCAGTATTTTGACTGATGAGCTTAAGTTGATTGCACCTTTAGAGGCTGTGTATGGTCAGTTTGGTCAGTTCAGATGCCTGTGATGTGCAGCCTCGCAGGAGAAAATACAAGTGCTGTGGCAGTCAGAGCCTCAAGGTGGTCATTTGAAGGGTGTTGGGTACTGCCTCAATGACTGCTGTCATTGTTCACTTGAGTTTGACTGTTATTCCAAAATATACCAGTGTTAATATGAATAACTTTCCCTCTACTTGCAACTGTTGCCCCAGGAAATTACTGCAAATAAAAAATATCTAGTTATCGTGCCTGGGTAAAAAGCTTTGGCATCTCAAATAACTTGTTGCAGCTGATTTCTTGCACCTTCTGACTGCTTAAAAGACCAAAGGAAAAAAAAAAGTCTTCTTGGAGCTGTATAACGAAGCTGTTTGAAATAAAAAATGGAAATTCTGTGACTGCCACACCTGTAGGGTTTTAAAAAATAGCTGTTTCTTTCACCTTGCCTTAATCACGTTTTACTATTGTGGCCTACATTACAGGTAGACTACACTCATGATAAATCACTTTCAGAGCCAGTCATTCCACCTCAGCGGTGGTGAGTCCAAAGGTGGTCATAAAAGTAAATATGCTTTTGTTTTGCGGTTGCCTTTCTTCTCGGCAGTAGCATGCACCAGTCAGATTTCCTAATTGAAACCGTTTGGACAGTAGCTGAGGAACCTGCTTGGGCGCCTCTTCATACCGGTACAAGTCCAAAGTACACAAACTAGAGCATCATATCTCTATTCCAGCACCTCTGAAATAGGTGAAATCTGACTGTTTTCATGTTATGAAAACATGGCACAGATTTCCCAGTGCTCTTTTGGAATTATCTCTTGATTTAAGCCATATCAGATTGACGATGTGTCGCGCTTTACATGGGAGAGAGAGTTATTCACTACTCCCTAGTGAACTTTCACTCATGAAGGATCAGTCAGGGCTTGAATCTGCGACTGTAAATCTTGGCTTTATCCTTTCCCAAGAAGCCACAATTGATATGCAGAGGCAAAAGCGGCCTGCGCATTCCTGTGCATGCACCTTAGCAGCGGTCTCCGACTGCCTGGGCCTCGGTTTGAGCCTGTGAGGGCGGATCCAGCCTGTGGGGCCTGGCACCGGCTCAGATACTGCCACAGAGGAGAGTCAGCCCCCCATCAGAACATAATTACAGGGCTGGCGAAGGTGGAAAGATGCCAGCTCCAGAAAAGGCACAGAGCTATCCCTTTCATTTTGAGTTATTAACACATGCAGCAAGGCTTACTGCATGAGTGCTACTGTAACTGGATGGGAAGATCAGTGCCCCATCCAGGCTTTATTGCATACTTATCTCCATAGAGCATTACCTTTTTGTACTTTGGTATGCTGGACTGCAAGATAATGTGATTTATTTCACGGTAGCAGAAGAAAAGACTAGTGATATAAAATACTGTAATCTCAGGCTACTGGAAAATCAAGATGTTTATGAAGCTGCTAACACCTTTTTTTACCGGTCTGGTCTGGATTAAGTCAGAGTTGTGAATACACTCACACTCGACTGATATAAGAAAAATATATCTTTATTGAGGACAGTTCACAGGCTCAGCAAACAGAGAGGAACACCAGCACTGAAGCCCGGGCAACCCCACAGCAGCCAACCTCACCAACACTGGCAAATACAGTATAAAGGCCTGAAGTGGTGCAACATCAAACCACATTGTAAAAAGGCCCGCCAGTTTTACCACCACAAACAAAGCATCCCCGAAGGGCAGGCAAGCAAAATGTGACTGCTGATACACACAGACCGAGACACAGAGCTGTGGGAGGTTGTGGGGGAATGCTGGTCCAGAGCCAAACAGAGGCACTTGGGGATGCACAGGGGGCACAGAGGCACTTGCTACCTAAACTGTGCCTACCACAGGAACATCTCCACCGAACCTACCTGTCTTCCCCGCTAGCAGCCCTGAGCAGCGTGCAAACAGCAAACAGCATGAGTGCAGTGACAGGGTCTTGGCTGGGTTATGAGCCCCGTGGCATCCACCAAGTATCGCTTCCCAGAGCGACCGAGGCGTTCACCAGAGTCCCTGCCAGCATCCATAATCAACTCCAGGTGAACTCAATTAGTCCATCACAATTGACTGCCCCTCCCCTCAGAGAAACCCCATGCAAACAAACCCAACACCTCACTGCAATACGTGGGCGCCGGTGGCCCAAATCTGATTTTTGGGGGTCAAGTGACACAGGTCAGATTTTTTTCTAAGAGGTGTGAACACTCAAATCTGGCCCAAATCGGATTTTTTCCAATCAGATTTAGGCCACTTCCATATCTGGTCATAAATCAGATACAGGTCTGATTTTTCTGCAATGTGACCTCAGTGTGAACAGTCACAGCGGCGTTGAAGTGATTTTTTACAGCCTGTTTCCAGCCAACACAACCCAACTCCTGCCCATGTCTTCACAGAGATAGGTTGCCTCAGCCGAAGGTCTTGCCGAGTCTTGAGGAGAGGCGCTGACAGATGTAGTTAAAAGTCGGCCATGACACCCTGAAATTTTGGATGAAATCTGTCTCTGTAAAGCCATTCACTTCATCCTCATCCGCCGTAGCATCCGTTTACACATTTTCTGGCTTCTAGTGCACAATAACATAGAAATAAAAGTGTAAACGCTCACTTCCACGGCCTCCACACAGCGTGCTGCGTGTGACATCCTTGTTATTGTTCTTTTGCACATGCGGGTCATTTCAGGACCGTGACCAGTTCACATTGAAAGCTGATATGGGCCACATTTTAAAAAATAACGTGAACAGCCAAACAAAAAACATCGGATCTGAGCAAAAAAAATCCAAATTGAGCATTAAGACTTGGAGTGAGAACGTAGCCTTTGACTTTGAACTCCTCTTTAATTCCACCTCTTAACCAACGGCAGGTGGAGACTGTATTGACTGAACTGAAGGTGCACAGATTTTTGAAAAAAGAAAAGTGATTTCATGGGTTATAAACCACAACAGGCTCAATATTTGCTGATGCTCTGAGCTCCGCCTCGTGGCCATCTCGCAGTGAGGATGAAGCATCTAGCATCTATCATGCACAACAAAAGCCCTTGTTTTTTTCCCGGTTTCCTTTCCGTTCTTTGATTTTTAATCTTGTGAAGCGGTCACATATATCCAACTTGAATGATCTGACTTAAATGGAATCAAAACACAGCTTTCTTCCTTGAAGTATGGATGTTTTTCTTGGACACTGCTAATAATCTAGAGCAACTTGTGAAATTTCGTGACTTTGATCTTTTTTGTTTCCTTTGTTTTCCTCTGCTTTTCTCGGGCTTCACCTCAAATAGCCTTTTTGCCATTAAAAACAGCTGCTGGCAGATAGCTTTAATATACAGTACACCCTCTCCTACTGTACCAGTGTGCGCTAATGCCTGCACCACCCGCATAAAGTCAGAGGAGCACGCCACCGCCAAACAGCTGGTGTTTGGTGGTGTGTGTGTTTATTTCACAGATTACAATTACATATTCCATTCTTTAAAAATGTGGGTTTGAAAATATGGCTATGATGAAAACTAATGCACGGGATTATGGTTTTCAGTCGTCTTCCCACTGTACTTGATTGTGCTTGATCCCCCCTCCCTCTCAACATGGCTTTTACTTCTACATTTGCTTAGTAACTCCAACTGTGTTATTGTTGTGTGTTGGTTGGCTGCATTTCCACTTAAGGCTGAGGTCACTGAGTCACATTCTGCGGCTGCTGATGAGAACCAACGGTTCCACTATAGCGGATGGTGAGTCAGAGACCAGGGGCCAAGACAGAAAACGCCCTTTTAGCCAACATAATGTGGCCAGCGCACGCGGGTTGTCTGTCGACTATATTTTTGCAAACGTATCATATTTGATTATCTCACATCCGCAGCGGTGGAAAAGCTGAGATTATATTCATATAAGATGCAGGCAAACTGTTCAGCCTAAAAGTTAGGGGTAAATAACACGTTGCATCACTGAGTTGTTTTGCTTTAGTTTGATCAGTAATCTTTTTGGCAAATGTATTTTGTGCCTGCAAAACAGAACTGAAAGTACGACATAGGAAGTAAATAAACCCATAAAATAAATGGGTCAATGTAATTTGCAGCAGAGCAGTATGCTTCGCTTTAATCCCGAAGCCAACAGGAAGATAGAAGAAGAGAGACATTTCATCCTCCGAGCCAAGGAAGAAACTGTTCTCTCAGTAATATAAAGAAGATACTGTCTCCACCAAAATATTGAAAACATACAAATCCACAAAAGAAAATAGTTGCGGGTAAGATTCGCTCCCTGCAGATGGCTCAGTCCAAGCCTCAGTTCTTCTCACGGTGGTAGCTCAGTTGGCGTTGTACGGATGTGTCACTCTGTATTAGCGCAAGAAATGTTGGAGCTGACGTGGGAAAGGCAGCGGGGATTAAAGTGTGCGTGTGCTGCTCTGGTCTAATATTGCCAGCTGACCGTCGAGGCCTAGATGTTCTGCAGGAAGATGCAGCTGGGTGACTGGTGAGAATTGAGATGTCATGTCTTGTGGCATTTGTGGTGCTATTCACAAGGGCAGCTTGGCTGAGAGGAACCGGCTCCACACCCATCCCAACCCTATAATTCCCCTGAGACCCAGTTTATTGTCTTCTTATAAACATCTCTCCCAGTGGTGTTATCCACAGAGGCGGTTGTGTCAAGTGTTTCACAGAGGCTTTTCCCTGTCATGGTTGAGATCTAACCTCAGACTGTCTCATTAGTTTGATGCTTCATACTGGATTATTCAGTCAGAAAGTCATTTGCTAACAGCAAGTGAAGGTTAAAATAGCCAGTAAGTCATAGTTTACCATTTGGTGGTTCTCGCCTCCATGAAAGCCAGTCCCGTGCTCTTACCCCGATGAAATGATATTACTGATGTCGCGACTCCTTAAGCAGCAGGATGGGAAATTATCACATTCCTCTAGGCTGTATGTGAATTAATGGCTTGGTCGCTATATGTTAAGCCGCGCTCTTGACGACGCTCACGGTTTCACAGTCTGTCTTCAATCAGTGCTAAAGTACCATCTCATTGTGCAAGATTGTTAGCAGCTGAAATGTAGGTCAAACCTTGTGAATGACGCTATACGTGCTGCTGGTGGGACGCCTAGGCGAACACGGAGTTCATAAAGACACTTGGACATCTTTTCCCCCCCAGATGCTTCCAATCAATATTTAACATAGTGTGTTTCTTAAGCTTTTTCTGCAGATTTATTGCTTCTGTGTCATTATTTGGCGAGTGCTACTTTAGATTATTGAAGGGAGTATAGGAAAGCGATGCTGGCTGGATGTGGTCCTGTTAGTGTTCCTTGCAGCCTTTCTTGAACCGCAAATCCTGGACCATGCTATACACTTGTTTATTGCTCAAGTACAGAATGTTTGTAACATCGTGAGCAGCAGTGACATCAAACCCATAGATCTACAATTTGGACATCTCTCACGTTTTTGCCTGCTCTTGCTGTGTTGCATGCTTGTAATGAGAAATTGAGAACATCCATGAGCGATGTGGATATTTGAATGCAGCATTGCATTCGGCCTTCCTTTTTTTTTTTTTTTTTTGATTGTATGATGCACCATGAGGTTTTGATCTGTGCAGCAGTGATTGCTCCAGACCACCCTCCGTTCCCAAAATGCAACTATAAAGTCCAGATGACCCACAAGTGAATCTTCTAATACTTCAGGAATGTTCAGCAATCATCAAGTCATCTTCTGGCGATCCAACATTTTGTTGTAAAAACTGAACCACTGAAAGGGGTAGAAAGACATATTGAACACAAACAAATATCATATCTGGGACATTTATGAGATGTTGATATACATGATGGGCTTGTGTTTCGTTCAGCTGTTTTCTCTGTGCCAGATTTCTGTGACCTACATGAACAGAGACAGAAAGAGGGGAACAGATTGCTATGGGTTAGACTTTGCCTTGTGTAAGATGGGTGATGCAGGGTTAAAGTGTTAATAAAGTGTTGCCCCTCTTGCCCAGGTGTCAAGCATGCAAGCAGGTGTGTGACAGGCAGGCAGAAGTACAGCACCTGCAGGGCTGGGTCAGATTACTTTGAAATGTAGTCAGTTACTGAATACAAATTTTTGTAATTAGTAACATAATACATTGGATTACCAAAAAAAAAGTAATCTAATCTGAATAATTTTGTATTACTTTTGGATTACTTGAAAATATTGCACCTTATACTAAAAAAATGGACTTAGCCACAAAGATTTTAGTTCCACAAATATTCTTTTCTCTTTCAACATCAATGCAAATAAAAATCATTTTGCATGTTCAGTTTTCATTTACAATTGGTCAGATCAGATTACCCTTACAAACAGTATAGGCACAAAGGTGCACTGTGTGTATTCTACATCATGTGTGATGCTGTTTCTTATGTGTAAGTTTATGTTGCTGCTGTTTTTTAATCAAAGGCCGCACAGAGGACTTTTCTCTTGTAACAAGAGGAGCAAAATGTTCATCTTCCATTCTTAGTGTAATTAAAAAGGAATCAAAACTCATAAAACATCATTAAAAGGCAAAAACAAATATTAGTCATAAAGTGGAGCTTTTATGAAACCACATATGTCAGATGTGCCTTTTATGAGTAAATAGCATTGGTTATCAAGAAAAAAAAAGTTTCATAATCTTAAAATTGCCATATTTTAACGACATAATTAAAACTGTAATCAAGTAATCCTTGAAAATGTTATCTTATTACACATTTTTTTCAAATGTTACTTTGGCTGATTACAGTTACTTATTTTTTGTAATGTGATTACATAATTCCGATTGCATGTAATCTGTTATCACCCAACCCTGACCTCCACCTCCAAACGGAGCAGATCATTACAGGTTATGGCAGGGCAAGAAATCAGTCTGAGAGAGAGAGAGAGAGAGAGAGAGGGAGAGCAGGAGAAGTCAAGAGGCTCCCAGCCATCGCTTCCGAGCAGCTCGCTCCAGAGCACTCACAGGGAGCGCTCGTGGCGAGGCATGTGGACAGGCCTTGGCAGGTAGCCTGGGTCCACGTGGCACAGCCAGGGCTTCTACTACATTGCTTGAGAGTTGCAGAGGAACAGAGCGAGTGAAACACAGAGAGAGAGAGAGAGAGACCGAAAAAGACAAGAGCATGCTGTTCCCAACAACACCAGGCATCTCTGAATGAGTCAGCATGGCTGGCTCCTCTTTTCTTTCGTGACAGCAGCAATGTCCCTTTTCAGTGTGTGGCAAAACTCATCCAAAGACTATCAAAAAGACTGAGTGTCCACAGACACGGTGTGCTATTTAGTTGATTAGATTAGTGGAACAGGAACAACATCCAGTCAAGAGAAATTGATCTCTAGAGCAGCAGTTTTCTGTCAACATCTTATAAGGAATTATCCTGGCAATATCCACAACAAACTGGCTTTCGTTTTTATGTTCTTCAGCGTGTGAGGGACTGGATTAGACTTACAGACATTCCCAGTATAATGAAGAGCCTCAGTCAAGGGCTCGGTGCCATCTTTGTTTTTTATAGTTTACACTTCCCAGAAGTAGCCGCCTCAGATTGAAGTAGCCCCGCTCGGCTTGTCTTGAGTGTGTTGACAAGGGCATGAAGAGCTTCCAGTGGCTCTTGTTGCTCTAACCTTGGTCTGGCTCCCTGCAGCCTCAAACTCCTAAAGCCAGTAGCAGCCTGGAGCAAGAAACAGCGCGCTTGTATTGCACACCCTGTTCCTACGCGTAAATATACACATGGCAGCGGGATGCAGCCCGAACGTTGATTGCATGTGGCTGACCTAATCGTTTATCTTGTTTTTGTTGCTGATGGTGAGATGTATCCGAGAAGGCGTCTGCACCAAGGGACCCAGCTGTTGTATTTGGCGGGGTGCGCCGCAGATGCGACCCACAGTGGAGCAGAAGAAGAGGCTCCAGACTTCTTGTCTCAGTGGCTCCCTCCACCGTTCCACAAAGCTAATATGATTGACACGATATAATTATTTGATCATTTCAGTGGGAACATTAAGATTTAGCACCGTCAGTGTTGCCTGAGCACACCAGAGCGTTAGGAATCCAAGACTTGTTTTGAATTAACTCAAAATGAAGTGTTTGGCATAAAATAATCACCACTATTTCTCCCATTTCGTCACTGTATACAATATTGGATCATCCATCACCCGTAGCAGCTGCTCCCCACTCATCAACCATGACGACCTCTGGATGGAATGTAGTGCTGCTATTTGATTACTAAAATTTCAGGATATCGCAGGATCACAGGATATCAATACCCTCTTGATAAATGAAAAATACATTCCTTGATAAAAGGCATAGAAAATCGCCAAATAATAGAATAAAAACATTCTTGCTGTTGACTTGCTGTTGACAACTGGAAAGTCACTTAATGGTATTTTATTTCAAAATATGGCAAAATCGGAATTCTAATGTTTTAGAAAGACAGCTTTTCAGAAATCACGATAGCTTATGTAGGCAGTCTTTTTTTATTTATTTAATTTTTTTTTTTTTATGTTTCTAACATTCACTCTGTATTTAATAGGTGCACTTGGTAATCAGTAATTTAGCTTTCACATGCTCTAGATCTGTGGTGCTACTCTTAAATGTCAGTGTATGATCAAGAGAGAAACATGTGAAACAACCAGAGTTTCATGTGATATTTTCCACAGGCTCACGTGTTTTGGTGTAAAATGCTAATCGTGTTTGACATGTTTTTCATACTTAAAGAAAACAGAGTCCAGGTCCTTGTGGCCTCCCAGAGATCTTATGACCCAGATAGCTTATGTGATTATTGGAGATCCTCAACAGCAGGGCAAGTGGCTGCTCAGTGGAGAGCCAATTACCTGTGTTTCACTGATGGCCAGATAACCTAAAGCCCAAATCTCTCCCCTGCTCTTGTTGGAAGTCACTCAGTGTGACCCCGTTTTGAGCTCCAGCTATCACACATTCCAGCAGAAGACAGAGTGCTCTGAATACTCACACACACACACACACATACGGTAACGCATTAGAACAATAGCTGGAGTCTGTTAAGGTCAAAGAACATTATTACTCCAACCTTGGCCAAGAAATGAATCACGGCTATGATTTGATTGGCACAAGAGCAGAGATTAGTCGGCTGCGTAACCTTGCCAGTGCCTTTGAAATGGAATCAAACTTGTTATCCTCATTTCTCATAATTGCTTAATCAATTGTATGTTTAGAAACATTTTTTACCCAGAGCTGTGGTGGAAAGAAATACGCCAGGGAATTTTGTATCAACAACAATATGAAACCTATACCAATTCAACACTGATCTTCCAGCGCTGTCCTCCGTTCAGCAGCAGATTTGAATTTTAATCACAAACAGTAGTCCTCCATTTTCAAAGCAAGTATATATTCCAAGTTTTCCAAGAATATCAAATCTAGTAAGTCACACATGAACTACATAATGGATCCTTTATGCATGGATCCATTTTTGTTAATGATGTAAAGATGATATTACAACTTGGCATAAGACACAGATAAAACCTCTAGAAGTGATTTTGTTGAGTTTGAATTTGAAGTTTCTGTTCATTTTGTTCAGGTCAGAGCTTACTGCTGCAAGCATGTTGAAGAACTTTCAATGGAAAGTGGGTTAGAAATAAATAAGAAACTCAGTTGTAATAAAAGAGTGGAGTCTTTTCACTTTGACCCCCACAAGCTGTCTGCATGAGCAGCACATCTCCTCTCTACTGGTTCCAGTGGGAGAGGAGAAAGTGGATTTTGGGCCTGACAGAGACCCAGATGTCATCTGACTTGGCAAAGTGAAACATAAAAGCAGTAGGATATATGACAAACTGTGTGAATTCCTTCAGCTTTGCTTCTTTGTTTCTCTGTTGTTGTTATTAAGCTGTTGCTATGAATGAGAATTTGAGGATCCAGGGCCGGGATAGATATAAAGCCAGTTAAGATGATGTGTAATTTGTGGGCCATCTGTCTTTGCTCTAATTAGGGTCCCCTCAGTGAATATGAGTCATTAATAGACTGTGAACATTGTCTCTATTCCATTGTGTACTGTACATCAGTAGCTGTTTGTTTTTTTTAAAAATAACGGGGTGTTATTAGGTAGAAGAGGTTAAAAAAAAAAAAAACAGTACCAGACATTCCAAACTGCATCAAAACCAGGTCAATGATAGCTTTATCGCTTTATCAGTGCTTTACCTCGCAGACAATCCTGCAGTTTACTGTCTACAGTTCGTGAAAAGTAGGGCAGAAGAAGCCGTCTTTTCCAAATGAAATAAACCGTCTCTCCCAAAGATTTGGGCTTTTTTAGAAACATACATTTAGTGGTGTGAGGAGGGTGGTAAAGCTAGACTTTAATTTTTATTTTTCCCTGGTTGGTATGCTATGCTTCTCACTCTGGTGCATGACAGGAGCCCGATCCCGCCGTGGTCCCAGCTTTTGTAGTCTGGATGAGTCTTAACCGAAGGGCTCTAATAACGACCACTTAAAAGAGGCTTCAGATAGAAGCTGTCATTATTTCCCCGGGGAGACGCAGGGCACTGGTAGGTGAGGCCACACGCACTTTGGATGAATGGCATCGGAAAAATCTTTGGAATAGAGGGTCTGTGTTTGTACTACTGCAAAGAATGAAAACTTTTTGCAAATTTCCAAGTTAAGCTACACTGGTATCTTATTTAGTTATTTAGAATCGGCCAGAGTGCAATGTGATATTTGCCAGTCCTGGGATGGATATTTTGCCTATTAACAAAGGGAGAAATATCCATCTGTCTGTTACACCATATTTGCCAATTTACTGAACTCTCCTCCTACCCTGGGTTTAACTAGGATTACATCCTATCATAAATGTGTCATAATAGATTTAGTAACTTAACATCTAAGTTCATAATTTTTGCTGTTTCCATCCGTCTCCAGTAACCTACTATTTCCCAGTAAGAAGGTCTCTATTGAGATGTCTGCATTTCATGAAATATCCATCAATTTCAGCATTATTAGATCATACATAGGCTTGCCGGGCATGCAAACTAACCGAGAGAGATGGAGAATTCAACCACATGACGCTGGACAGACACTCCAAAACAACGCTGTGGTTGGCAATATCCTTCCATACCCAACAATTTTTTTTGACCTAGCTGCTGTTTTATAGTGCTGTTGTGTATTTTTAGAGGTGAAAATATGACCTTACCGCAGGTCATTCACTGGTCAGTGGTCAGTGCTTGTACAATTTCGCTTTTTCCATCCTGACTTGTAAAGAGGTGGACCGGGGGTGTATTACCAGCCTTTGACAATTGTTATTGTTATACGAGCCCAGATCCAGCACCCACTGTTGTTTTTAGATATGCTGAATCTGTTCCTTCCTCACAGTGAAACATCTCACTATCAGTGGGCTGTGGGACAGACTTATAACCTCTTCAATATCTAAATAATGTGGAATTTCTGAGCTGATGACTTCAGCTCAGATCGCGCTCTCTCTCTGTAGCCGAGCCCAAGTCAAACAGACCCGTCCTCCGGTCAGAAAGACAAGCGATCGAGGTCGTCTCATCTATCAGCGGTTCGTAGATGGTCCCTGAGGCGTGAATCATCCGTTTCCTCCTGACCCACATTCAGCGTTTGCTTTGGACGCCGCTCGCTGCACTGTGTGTCAACCCGCTGCACGTGGACAACCGTACATGTGTGATTCATGTTGGACCCCATGTCGAGTGTTTGCTGCAGCTCAGGTCTGCTCAGCTCTTATAATGAGAGTGTGTTTCAGTAACAATTTATTTTACAATCAGTTAATTACCAGCTGTTTACTAGAGAATAAGTTGCAATCAAGAAGTATTTATAAAGAAATGGTGTCACCCTTGTTTTCACTTTCTATTGTTGTGTGATGCTTTGGTATCAGTATAAAGCAGGATACAGACATCAGTGCAGGTTTGTCTGTGGATCAAGCAGTTCATCATTAGGAAATGTCACCATGTTGTGACATTTCACCCCCGATAGACATACTCTAACTCATTAATGGGAATTGATTTGAACTGTATTATGATTTTGATCCCAATTTCAATGTTTCTGGATGACAGCCCTGACCTGTGGGCGTCTGTCGGGGTGCCCGGCACATCTTCTCTCTAAAAAACACGTCCACGTGTGACATGACTGGTCTGGTCCCGGTGCGACCTTTGAGTCCTGTCTGTTGTGTGTCAGGGCTCTGGCTCGGAGGCTGGCTGGGAACTTGACGGGGACCCGCAGCCAGGAGAGAAGGTCCTGCAGGATATAAGGGAGAGGCAAGAGCAGGAGAGGCGCCTCCAAGAGATCCAACAGCAGCTGGAGATCCTGGACCAGGGCCAAGAGATGACTGTGAGTTCAAAGCAGCTATACTCGTGCACACACGCACACACGCACACACACACATGCACAAATGCACACAGGCACAAACATGCACTCATATGCTGTGCATGCACAAACATCCATATAAATGCACAGGAAGTGAAAGCAAGTGCACATATTCATTCTCACAGACGGACGATGAAAACACGTGAATTTGTCCTGTCTCTGCAAGTCTATATTTCTTTTTCTCTCTCTTGTGTCCAGTCCTTTTCTCTCAGTCTGACTCACTCATTTTAATGTAAGTTTTATGTAAGTTTATAATTTAGCGCCAAGTTCATCGTACAGCTGAAAAATGTCAGTTATTTTTTCAGTACTGAATTCAATTCCTTGCTCTGCTTTGTGTTAGTAATGGACTCGATTTGAAGGCCAGGATGGCCATTAACACTACTGATGGCCTTCTGTGGTGTTTAATGGCTTTGTACCATTCGATCTCAACAGTGTCCCCTGGAAACCATTGAGTCCATTTTAGTTTTAGGGCCCTCTGCAGAATTACAGCCACAATACTGTCACACTTCCCCAAAACCCAGTAGCCAAGGCCGCCGCACAAGAATGCTTGAAGGACAAAGGCGGATGGGGCTGATTTCTGAATTCGCTGACATTTGTGACTTTAAATTTGTGACTTTAAATAAGAGATAGATTTAGTGCCCGGGCTGTGTCATTCTTCAGCAGGGTAGACTTTCCTGATCTTGCTCAACAGGCTACCTGTTTCATCAGGACCTTCTGTGTGCCTGGCCACAGTGCTGCTGCTGCTGCTGGAACACAACTCCAAGGATATATTTCCCTCACCAGCTTACCCACAGATCAGAGCTCAGCATGGTGAACCACAACATGATGTATACATGCTGAATATAAACATAAAAAGATTCCCCTCTCACATGCAATGCTGTGAGGTGATTAAAAAGTTACAGCGACGGCCACACCCTTACATCAAACAAATCCCTATATGATGCAATGGAGACCTATTCTTGGCTAAATTGATCTTTTTTTTTTGCTAATTCAATAAAGCTTCATTTGAGGAAACTGTTCTCACATCATTATCACAAAACATCAAAACCACCAGTCCCTTAACTGCCGCGGCTGCCAGATGCTCACTCCTCTGAGCTGTGGGCCCCAGCATTTTATATGTTACTATCACTGGATGTTGAAACCCAACGAGTGGCTGCAATGCAAACGGCACACTCATTGTGTATATTCTTAGCGCTATAAGGCTCGCTGTGTGGTCAGAGGAGGTTTAAGGGTATGGAATTTGTCTGGGAGCTCATTCTCCGGCAGTTTCACACAACTCAAGCGTACTCATAAAGCCGCTGACTTTGATTTGTTTCACATATCCCGAACTCCAATGTCTGTTTACATGCAGCATCACTGTGAGCAGACTTGGCTCAACAGCACAATAATTCAGAAAAGGACAGTTTCTAAATAAAATTTGACTTTTATCTAGTATTAATGTGGGGTAATAAATCAGAGAAGAGTTTAAAAAAAGTCTAAACAGTTCAGCATAGGTAAATCTATCTCTCTCCACTTTTAATGTTTTGACTTTTGACTCATGTCTTCATCCAGACACCATGACCGCATGAATTTCCCTATTTTGGCATAAATCAAGTTTACCTTGACCGCGTTGTTCCACGCACTTTCCCTCCTCAGCACACGTCGCCGCAGCTCACGATTTGCGAAGCACACATGTGGCCTGCCATAGACGCTAGGTGATATCACTCGCTTGGAATTATTTTGAAAATGTAGTCCATAAAAGTCACAGTTCCAACACATATGCAAACCATCCTAATACAACCCAGACACGACTGTTTGCTCCTGCGCTCTGTGTCGGGCCCTCGACTGTGAGAAATCATTTTGTCTGCTTACAATCTTTAATGACATCGGCTGAAAAACACAAGCCCGGGTGCCAGAGGTATTTGCATTGCAAAGGCAGCAACAGGTTGACCGTTCATGAATGTGCAAGAAGTGTGTGTGTTTAGATATATAAATGTTTTACTGAGGCAAAACATCACTATAAACTATTGTACCTGGAAGGGATGGATGGGATGTTGGATGCGATCCCTCTGAGGGCTTTTAAAATTGAGGGAAGTATGCAAGCCTCAAATCATGTTTAGTCTGGGCGGCTGCTGGAGTGTAGCAATTTTGCGTAAAGGTGGAAAACCGGTCGGTATCGTAAATTGTTGACGCAGCTTAGAAATGACCAGAGCCCCCTTCCTCTTCGCCTTCGGTCTGACCAGATTCAGTGTGGTACGAGGCTTATGCAACAGGATTCAAGTGTCCGAGATCTCCCTTGATTTACTTCTTCGGGAGTGATTTATGTCAACAATAGCCGCACTGTGTTGGATTCAGATCTGAGACCAGTATCATGTGCGTCATCACCACCTCTGCTTGATCCAAGTTCTGAAGAAGCAGGCCCCCTCCAGCTCCCCGTGAAATTCATCCGCTTGCCAAGGAATCTCACCTCTGATTTTCCATCTTTTGCTGTTGATGATATCACCCTTTCTAGCTGGACCTTGGCCTTACAACGGACGCCGTTGTTTACCTACGCATGATGCTCTTTGCTTTCTTGTGCATGATGATGATTTTCTTTAGAACTACAGCAAAAGGGATCATTTCCAGTAGGAAGAGATAACACAAGTTCTGTAGTGCTTTGGATGCTCAGCAGTTGATGTGCTGCTTGTTTTCCGGCCACCTCATTTGGCCGCGCTCCTAGACCAACTCTGGAAGGAAGTACAATCCCAGAATGGACAGTAAGGCAGGATGGCTCCAGCTGGGCAGTTTCACTGTAATCACGCTACCACCATCAATCATATCCCTATCATATACGCCAGGATCTCCAGTGGAATTTAACCTGCATGCCAATCTGATGACTAAATTATCGCATTTATCTATTTTTCCAAACAAACAGAAGTCTGAGGCCCTTTTGGTCCAGCCTTAGTTGACGTTGTTGGCGTGGTAACACCTGTCATTTTGACGTAATTTCTGAGATCTGATTTTAATGATCAGTGTTGAAGAGATCGCAACACATAATCTCAAAATATCTGTTTATTTAGTCATAACTGTGTCTCCATTGCTTTTTCCTGCCCTCCATCCTCTTTACACTGTTAAAATCATATTGAAACTATAACAAGTAATCACAGTATATTATAATAAAACCTGTAATATCGGAATAAAGCTGATAATGTATAGAATTCAGATCGATGAAGTGCATTAGAGCAGAGGAGGGATCACACACAGACACACACACACAGAAACCATGGCAGGTTGAAACTGGCTTGAGTCTTTTATGTCCACTTTTCACACTTGTTGGACCCTGTTGTTTCGCCAACTCGGCAGTTTCGCTTTTTCCACCCCGAAGATCGGTCAAGCTCGCCAGAGGAGAGGAGCCAGGGAGAAAGAGGGATTCTCCCCTTAGCCTCTCTCCTCCTCTGATCCCCTTCAGTCTTTGCCCAGATGGCTAATAACTATTGGCTATTGCCCATTGGCTATTGACCCTGTCTCCTACTGTCTGTCGAGAAACAGAGGATACAGCTGCACCTCATCAGTGTAGCAGTAGGTGGTTTTCAATGTGAGATTATCTCATCCACTTACTCATTCAATCAGCCACTCACTCTCCATTTCACTGTGCAATGCATGGTCCCTAAGCATAAAATGTGTTGAGAATAGATTTTGACCAGTTTTCTTTAAAACCAGTGCTGATTTCATTTTTTTATCAGCTTAAGGTGCCAGTAGCCAATATTTTGTGCTGGTATTCAACATGTGAAAATCTGAAAATTTCTGTGCAAAAATATACACAAGGAAACAATGACGAGAGTAAAATGTTAATGGAATGTTTGAATAAACAAAATGAACATGGAGAATGTTACAAATTCAAAACAAAAATGAGATAGATACTGTCAAACAATATAAAAAATATTTCTTAAAAGAGCTACACAATAACATCTTTCATATGAGAGAGGAAAGACAGTCCAGTATTTTGAAAAATGCTCCTATCATCGATATTGGTAAACCTATAAATCTCTAGTCTCAACAGTAGTTGAGACCAAGGAAGTGAAGATCTCAAGAGCATGGTGTGACTGGCTTGTTATTGTGACCAAAGATGGTTGAGCAACCCATAAGAGCCCTCTAAGGTTCTGAGGAAAATGATGACCTCATCTGACAATGTTACAAATCTGTGTCCCATCCTAACCTGAAATGAGGCGTTGATAGCGATGCATAACACAGCGATGTCATATGTTTACAATAGTAGAGAGTAGCACTGGCTTAAGTCTGAGTAATTCTGAGTAAGTAATTTATTATCTGTAAGTGTCTGTCTATCTATAAGTAATAGAATTCCTCATGTATTATTGGAGAGCTGGCCCTCAGGTCTCTTTGGTCCAGAAAGCTGAGGTATGTGACTGAAGTTTGTGACCCTGTAACATGAGCAGCCCTCGCTTATGGTAAACTGGCCCTGAACCCTGTGTGCACAGGAGCCCAACAGTGAGCTGTACAGAGGAGGTGGTCCACACTGGGCCGGATAGCTTAGAGGGCTTGGTGTTGTCAGATTCGTCTCCTGCTGGGTAACCGAGACAGGACAGTGGCCGAGGACTTTTCATCTTGCTCTAAAGCTCAGGGGTCGGTCCACCCCGTCACTGTTTGCTGCGAGAGGAAATGGACTCCTCCGTCTTTAGGAGCAGCCGCACATGGAAGTCGCCACCCTTTTGGCAGCACTGTCAAAGAATCACTAAACAGGGACTGGGAGCAGAGGTTTTCCCTTACAGTCGTTCTCTGTGCACGTGGCTCCGTGTGGCTACAGACCAGACCAGAGATGTATGCGGTAAATGAATGTTGAAAAGGGAATGCGTGCGCTCAGCCAGCTGGGTCTGGATAGCAGGTGGCAAAGCGAGTGCACAGCAAGCAGTTTGAGATGTCTGGAGCGCTAAGATTCCTGTTAATAATCACCACACACATCGAGCACTAAGATCAATTCTGGCACCGTCTTTCCATCAAAGATACTCCGGGGAGATCAGTGTGTCTGGGAAAAGTCGCTCTGATCTCCTAGATCATCCCCAAAGAATCAAAATCAATTCCTCACATTTTCCTGAAACAACATCAGAAATCAATGTTCTATAGATACTTTCGTGTGACCTAGTTTTCAGTAAGTGAAGGTTCAACGTAATTTAGGAGGCATGAGTGAAGGCAGTCTGTCCAGAAAGTCGCCCGTCCAGGCCCATAACTTTCCCTAATGGAAAGTGTCAGTGGTAAGTGGGATCTATAGATTCTTCACCTCCAGCTTGTAATTCACGTTTTTACCAAAGAATGTGTGGCCGGGAGAAAGTGTGCTTAGACCGACTCCACTCACAGCACCACACACAGCCAAACACTTACTTTCACTGTGGGCTAGTTGAGAAAAATTGCAAATTTCCATATTCCCCCAAGTACACTTAAACGGATTCTATTACAATAGCCACTCAGCAGCTTAAAATGCCAGCCTCCCTAGTTCTCACAAGAGTTTTGTCTTTTCCCGCACTAATCAGTCATCTCCCCACGGACAGAGAGCCTGATAATACTGCTGTGTTCTACATGTGTCCGACCTGGCTTGGCTGAGCTGTTCCTGCCTCAGTGATAACCCCGTGGGAGAAGGGCGCTGTCCCGAAACACCCCGATCTTACAAATCATTTCTTATTTCCCTTGGATCTCTTTCCTGTAAACACAGCACTTTTCTCTGCTGTTTGCTGGAATGAATGTGGTGTCTGAGGCAGTTGAAGCCTGGCAAGAGGAGAGCCCTGGGCTGAGGAAGGCCGAAGGGGCCGAAACACGGTTTGCTTAACAGGCTCTGCAGAGACTAGACGGGCACTGAGACAGACAGACGGGGGGAAAACACGCATCAGTCACCCAGAGAAACCCCTGGCCTGCCTAGCAGTCGGGGCAGCTGAGGTCAGCCGCTTTTGAAGAGTCACAGCACTTTGTCACGGCAGTAAAAAGTGCTCTTTCTCTCTTGCCATCTCCCTTCTCTCCCTCTTTTCTCTCGCCCTCCATCGGAAAGGCTAACATGGAGTTCCCATCTCCAAGACAGCTGGTATTGGTTAAAGGCATTTCTGGCCATTAATACACTCTGGCCAGTGGGGCACTTTTTTATTGCCCCATTCATGAACAGTCAAAACACTGACAGGCCTGTAATGGACCGCTGGATTTTAACGCCACGGGTTTCAAGTTGCAAGGTTGCAGTAATGGCTCACCTATGGTTCTGCGCATTTATAACAAAACTCCCATTCCAAACACAATCTTTTTCCGTTAGTGAAGCCTAAACTGCGCCTGTGTAACCGTAGAAGATAATCGAGAAAGGACTTAAGTGCAGCTAATGTGTTTACATGTAAAGTGGGTCAGTGTGCTGTTAGTGAGTGCATTTGGTGCATGCTCGCATATGCATACATGTGTTTACATGCACACACACATACACATGCCAAGCACATGTATGGGCTTTTTTTTTCGTCCTCCTTGGCCACTGAGAGGTGAAGGTCAAGTTCACAGGCAGGGGGGGTTAATGCCATGTTAAAGGACCAAAACATAGAGCGCTGCAGCAGGGGGCATGAAGGCTGGAATGTGTCCATGGTGCCTGTGGTCTCCTGTCAGTCCAGGAGAAGACGATACGCAGCATCGGGTAATTGCGGGGGTCGTAAAACGAGTAACGCGGCCCAAACCTGTCATGACCCAAAGGGTGTCATTATATTCTGGAGCACTTTGAACATGGACAGGTTAGTCTGGGGAGAGATGTCCATCAGCAACTGGGTCCTGGGTCCTGCCAAGGGCCTGGGGAGTTGCAGAGGGTGGTCTGGTCAGAGGCGATCAATACAGAGCGTTGGCCTCGGCCAGAGGGGATAGATGAGACGGAGGAATGTGAATTTGTGACTCAGCGGGATTCTGCGATGGGGTGAAAATAGCTGCATGGATATAATCTTCTGTCTCAGGACTGAAGGTTTGAGATGGGCACCGCAAGTATAGAAGCCAACAGAGGTCACTTGGGGCGGGGACCTTCTGCTCAGGGTCAAATGGAGAAGGAGAGTGATTGCTGCCCATGCTGAGAGAATGATGACTGTACTGTTAACCTCAGTGGTTTAAGGCCCTGGCTCTCTAGGACAAGTTTTTCGCGTAATGCTCATGAAAGGTAATGAGCTGATATTCTGGGAACAAGTGGGCTCTTGAGTTTGCAGCTGCCTAAACGAAGCACCATGTTCTCACACCAAGACATGGCAACCATCTTTTAGCACTTAAGTAAACTAGTCATCCCTCACCTTATTATTACAATATGGAATTAAAAGTTTCCCTATCTCAGTAACATTTTACCATTGCGGTTGCCAGATAACGCAGTCTGCGATATCACTCACTGGAACAAATATTGACATTTGAAATTCTGAAGCCTGTCCTCACTCTAACCTAGACTGGCTTTTTCCTTGAACTCGTGCACAGCCCCAGTGGGCTCCTTATGAAGAGCCGGACTTATCAGTAGAAAAACAATGTCATGTCCAACTGGAAGTGTTTTAGGTTAATTCGGGGAGTGTTTTTGCCTGGACACCATCCAACTCTCCACAGGGGACTTCCACAGCAAAGTATCACAAAATACGGCTTTTATCGTGAGTCACGCTGTAATGCAACATTATCCAGATTTGTCAAAAACTTAGCGTTAAGCTCCATGAAGGATCATTTCAGTAGAAATAAGTCAGACGTGGATGTTAGGGAGCTGAACTTGAGCTAAAAATGATTCTGTCTGTTTTCACTTCAGTAATAACAGGAAGATGTGATCTTGACGCCCTTTGACTGTTGGTGCGTATGTCTGAGTGGGAGGAGGAGTGATGTGTGTGTGTGTGTGTGTGGGCGTGCACTCATGGACACCCAAATTTATGTCTTTGTTTGTATGCATGTGACTCAGTGTGCGCATGTGCATATACCTGTAATCATGCCTATGTTTGCAGCATGAGTCACCAAGACTTACAGAGGAGCAGCTACTCTGCCTGCTGGATGAGTGTGAGCAGGCACAGAGCCGGATCCAGAGCCGGGCACAGGATGTTGAGACAGGGGCCGTGGCATCATGGGAACCCAGTGGAGAGGCCGACCCCCCTCGTCTCTCTGAGGCGCTGCTGTCACAGCTCCTCCAAGATCTGTACACCACCAGCTTCAGCAGCCTGGAGAGTGGGACCTGTAAGGAATAAGACCCACACCTCTGGACTTAAAATGACCTGTTCAAAGAGATTATGTGGGAAATACTTCTGGGTGTATACACGTTTCACTCCCAATTATCTTTTGACAATGTACATTTTAAATCCAGTTAATCCTGAGTGACAGAATGTGCGGTGTGTAAAGCTGTGCAGGTTGTTGAGAGAGTTAAGGACACCATGTAAAGCTGTGCTTCATATTAATGCAGATGCAATTAGCCTGTCTCACATGTTTCATTTTGCAAGCTTTTTGCAATGTCCCAACATCTTTAATATTCATTCTAATGCAGCATTTGTTCATGCTATTAGCTTGTCAATAAACCAACATTTGAACTATACTTGATTCTTTTCGTTTTACCCTAACTGGTCTCTAACTGGATGTGTTGTTTAGTTTTTGTTTGTGTTGAAGGCTCAGTGTAAGGAAAAAGAGCAGCAGAGCAACCGTTTGTATTACCCTCAGTATTGCAGATGAAAACAGAACATTGCTCTCATTAAATCTAATAACTAGGTATGGTGACCGCAGAATGTTCTGCTGCACACATGAACATTTAGCCATAAGCAGTGGGCATGTGGGGTTGGGTCTGTTTGTGCACTGTAATGTATAAATATAAGTACTCTATTCTGAAAAATAATTTGTTTCCATTAGTAAGGGGGTGGTCAGACATCAGACGTGGCTTTTAGTGGGGACAGAGAGATGATAGTGTGGTGCACAAGGGTGATAGCCAGCCAGTTCAAGTCCTACTGATAATGTACATGCATTCCATTCATTCCCTATAGCTGACCAGCTTCAGAGTGGGATCAGATTAGGATAATATTCTGAAGCAGAACCCTGTGTAACCTCCATCAATCTTAATGTGTAATTATTTTGAAAACCAGGATTCCAGTGACAAAAGGCTGCCAGCTTTGAGAACTGATGCCTTTGGTTTGTTTTGGAGTTTTGTGGGACTGTTGACATGGTTCCTATTTGCTCCTGTTTGCACAGTGTGAGTAGCGAGTCTGCACCTGGCTGACCTCAGCCAAGAGGTCCGGCCTTTCCTCTCTCCTGGCACTGGACACCTACGGGCCTGTACGTCTCACTCCTCGCCGCACCCACACATTCTGACCCTGAGCTTTTGACATGAGCTGCAGGAATTATCTCACATTCCAATGGACTGAAAACACATTGACCAGGTGAGCCTCCAAGGTCAAACCTCAACCCGAGCCTTGCTATCAGTGAAGCCTCTAAGTACTATCTGTCTAGGAATCTGCATAGCAACTTAAGTCCAGAGGAGCACACACAAACACTTACCTAAGACCACTTTCTCAGACTAACTCTTATACTGAGCACTGAGATTGCAACAGATCAGATTTTATGGAAGTCTTTGCCAGAATAAGGGCAACACCAATTGCAGATTTAATATTAATTGCATACATTTTGTAATGATTCAAAGGAAATATATTTGCAGTATGTTTGTCTGTATTAGAAATAACTACGTAATAGGTGCAATATATTTCATGCAAGGAAGATATACTACTCATTTGGAGTAATGGTTACAATGAGCTCAGTATATGGTCTACTGACCTCCATTCCATAAAAATGAGGTCAGTTGTAATGTAAAGAGACCTGCAGCAAACAGACTGTCTGAGTTTTCTAGCAGAACCTTAAGTGGTGCTGTAGATTACAGCGCTGCTCACCCGTGTGAATGATCTAAATAAGTAGTCTAAATTTTATGTGCAGATGATGGGTTAGGGTTTGGCTTTTTAAGCACTGTCAGAAAAGTTAAAAAAAAAAACTCTTTTGGGACTGTCTGGTTTAACATCTTTTTCTAGCTTTGTTCAAATGTTTTTATGAAAACTGTGGAATTTTAATGTATATAGGCAAGAGTAGACTACAGCCAGCTGACACTGACATCATTTAAGTGAGTGAATTTATCAGTCTGGAGTGCAAAATTCCTTTTTTTCTAGTACTCACGTGGATGGTTGTCTGTTGAAGGTGCATGGTGATGCCTGTGTAATATGTAATCAGACTTGGATAGATGTGCTATTTAAGTGAGCTATACTTCATGTTGAGTTTTCCTGCTGTTGACTCCCAAGGATACTCCCTTTCTCCAAGGCTTCACCAGACTCAAATAATGGATTCCAGTCGGTTGACACAGCATGGCTCGGCTCCTTTTGTTTTTTTAGGGAGTAGACCTCAGTCAAATTAGATGGGATGGCCAAGAATCACTGAAAGAGAAACTTAGGCCTGAATCTCTTCAACCAGTCATTTAAATTACTGTCTGTTTGCTTGGAAAACCCAGAAAGACACTTTCACACAGTGATATTTTTTTTTTCTGAAGTGTTTATTCTTCAGTCGACATTACAAAATAACTGGTATGAGTATAAACAGCACTTTGTGGGTAGAAACTATGGTACAAATGTTTATAGAAAAGCTTCACTAATAATAAAAAAGACAGAAATACAAAACCAAAACAACAGACATCCTCGTGTCAGTGTGCAAATGAGTTTTTACAGACAGAAACGCTTCCGTATGAGGCCACGTTTCTTGATAAATTATTTAAATAGCATATATCTACACAAATGAAATAACCTCTTAACATAAAACAAACAATAATTTATTCAAAAAAAAAAAAAATGCAGAGGACATACATATAGCACAACATATTCAAGAAAACATTTCTTTTAACCTTTATGTTCCTGTTGGGGCCTTTTTTGCTACAAAAATATCTTGTATACAGCATATAAATGATTGTACTAAAATCTTGCTAAAAAAAAAAAAAAGAGGAAGCCAACCAATTTATACTCTGTTGCTAAGAAAAGATATTCTTGTGTTTTGCTGGCCTCAATACAAAAAGAAATAATGAGGTAATATTTGTACATGAAGGGTTTCCTTTGATTTTCCCTTGTCAGAAATGTACACACATGCTCAGGCACACTAGTCATGCATACTGTGCAGATGAATAATCATATTTAGAGATAAGCGATGCCTACCTTTTGCTATACGGTCAAATGTAATGAGAGGATTTCATGGAGTATTCAAGATTCCAGTTATTTGGAATGGGGTTGCTGACAATTCTTAGGATGACAACATGCAGAGATGACTGAAAATGAAAGCCGCATTGTAAATCTCTGATGACTAAATAAATAAGAACTTATGTACAGCCATATTTACCCCATGGTCCACTCATGACAGGAAACAGACTGGCCCTATTTGTTTACGTCCCATTGATGCTTTCAGTACAGATCAGAGATAAAAATTTTAATATTTATTGTTCCAAAGCAGTGCATGGCTGCCTTTGGGCCCTGTGCTATCCTGAATTTTGTGCTCTTTCCTTGTTTTTTCCTCTAGTGTTCCTGAGAAGACTAGTTACACTCTTGTGGGCCAGCTCTAAGCCTGAAGACCTTGTAAATACAGGTCTGCAAGACTGGGTTCAGGGGTAATCAAAAGAAAATCAAAGAAAAATTTGACTTGGTTGTCTTCATTACTATGCTCCAGTTGAGAAACACATGCATGCACACACAAACAACATTCAATCTCTTTGATAGTAACAGTCAGTCCATACTGTCCATGGTCCCTCAACAGTTCCTTCAAGGGGTGTTATTGCCCCCACCTAACCAAGTCTCCTACTGCTTTCTTCATACTGAAACAAGTCTCTTTGAGTCCACAGCAGATCTGAATTAATGTTAAAAAAAAGAAAAAGAAAAAACTCTTCCCTTTGGACCCCCAGTCGGAGAGGAATACCACCAAACGAATACAGTTCAGGAGTGCATAAACTCTGTGGCCCTCCTTCAATGCTGATCAGAGCAACAAAGTGAGGGGGGCCAATTTCTTCTGAGCAGTGTAATGCTCACAATCTGTGTTTGGTGCAGTGGTGCAGAATCATCATAGAACTTTCATTTAGCTGAAGTCCTGAGGTCAGTTTGCCTCGTATCAACTCACTTGCCCTCCATTCCACCAATGTGCATTTCTCAAAGGATAGAGTTAAAAATATATTGTCCAAAGTCTCATGTTATATATTCATACCAAAACAATGGATACATTCTTCTGGAAGGCTTTCTGTGGTCCAATTATGTATCTGAAAGAAAAGAAAGACAGGAAACATATTACAATCAATGCCCATGGTCATTACAAACATCATGCATTTCAAACAATTGCTTGTGTGCTGTACAGATGTCTTACCTCTGCATTCGTATTTGAGGTCTGAGAAGTAAACCATCTCCTGAGAGAAGACGTACAGGCCTAGTCGTCCACCAGCATATGTCTTGTCATAGATGTTTCCAGAATCAGCCATGATTCTCTTGCCTTCATACATTGTCACTCTAAATAAGAAACAATAATTACATTAGTTCAACAGCATTTTAAGAGGTATTGAGCATTTGATTAGTGTTCTTCAGAGGAATAGGAGCTCACCTAATAAGTCCAGTCTTGGGTCTGTGGACAAGATGCCATCTGTAGGCAGTGTAGTCCTTCCAGCCAATGTTCTTGGGGTCATGCCAGAGAGTGCGCACCTAGAAAGGAAGAATTGCAAACGTCAAAATTGGAGAAATGTCAAATGTTGAACGTCTCATGTCTATCATATGTCTCTAACTTTGGATGATTTAATGTAAGCTCACCTGTCCTGCGGTGTCTCCGGTGTGCCAGAGGGCATTCCTCAAGTGCTCACCAGGTCCAGTGGTGGAGTTGACCACTTTGATTGACAGGCCAGAGTAGCCTTGAGCTCTTGTGGGTGTATGCGACCAGTAAGTCTGCGTGATCTGTTTCCACATCACCGTGTAGAAGCGGGAACTGGACTGGTAGCCAAACACGAACCCAGCATAGTCATCATCTCTGTCCGTGTTGATGAAGAATGTTCCACTGAAATCCACTGCGTTGAACTCGTCAAAACCTGAATGAGAAAAGGTGATTATTTAAAGTTGGTTGACTACTAGAGTCCTTTGTATCTGTGCATTTGCAGTATGACAGTATGTTATATATAATTCTTTTATGTGTGTATTACGTACCAACTGCAATGCCAGGGTCGCAGTTAACAGTCTGCACCAACTCCTTGCCCTGATGGCGGACGACCCAGTTGGGGTCAATCTGAGATGTGCCCTTGGGGTCCAAAGGAACCATCTGGAACCTGCGGAAGTCTGTTTCGCTGATGGCAAAGTTCTCCGGGCACACGTCATCAATGTCCAGCACATTGTCTTGGTCAAAGTCATCTTTGCACACATCGCCACGGCCATCACCTTAGGGGTAAATATGGATATTTAGATGTAGGAATCACAACAATGGAAACTACTGAGAGAGAACTAATCTGCAAGACAAACTAAGATTTTAACGTCCTCCTACAGAAAATCTGGGGCATTCTGTGCATTGGCCCAGTGAATGGCACCAGTGTTTCATAAAACCACAGTTGACCCAATGTAGAGAGAGTGACTCACCATCAGAGTCCAGTTGATCAGGGTTGAAGGCCAGTCTACAGTTGTCTTTGTCATCAGGAATGCCGTCATTGTCATCATCATGGTCGCAGGCGTCACCCTTGCCATCTTTGTCATGGTCTGCCTGGTTGGCGTTGGCGATATAGGGGCAGTTGTCCAAGTTGTTCTGGTGACCATCCTCATCAATGTCCTGGTTGTTGTCGCACTTGTCTCCCACGAGGTCTGAATCAGAGTCGATCTGTAGGAGAACGGAATTCCTTTATTATGAGGTTTCTCAAAAGACTGACTTACTCTATAGAACGCTTGTCCTCACATCAATAACCCTTCACTGTTTTTCACCAGCTTCAATATGAGACATGCTATTCTGGCCATTTTTAAATGTAGCCCCTTGTCTTCAGGTATGCTGGCAATGTCCCATCAGACAAGAATCCAGTGTCCTTGCACTTTAGCAAGATTACGCACATCCATTCATATCTGTTCGAAAGGTAGATGAATAGAGAAAAAGAGAGAGCACTGGACTCTTTTTTCCCTTCAAGCTTTCACATTCCTCACTCTAATTAGGGCAGAGCACAGGTGCAATCTGTATCCTTGATCCTGTGTCCAGAGGGAGCTTTTACATGGTTTCACAAGAGATCAAGCTATCTCCCTTAGGGGGTCTTGTAATAGAAGGGTGAGAGGTGCATGGTGAAAGGTGAGAGCTGACGTTACCTGATCGGGGTTGTGCTCCAGAGGGCAGTTGTCACAATGGTCTCCCACTCCATCCCCGTCAGTGTCTCGCTGGTCAACGTTGTAAACGTAGGGGCAGTTATCCTTCTCGTTCAGAATGCCTGTCAAGTGAAAACATGCTTATCTTAGCCTCCTGAATCGTACAAAGATAATTCAAGGGTACTAGAAGCATGTAGTCATGTAAGATATTTAGAGTGACTACTTACCATCACCATCAATGTCAATAGCGCAGGCATCACCCTCTCCATTGTTGTCAGTGTCTGTTTGATCAGTGTTGGCCTCGAAAATACAATTGTCACAGCGGTCACCAACATCATCTCTGTCTGCATCATACTGGGCAGGGTTGTATACTCTTGGGCAGTTGTCCTAAAGTGAAAGAGAAATATCAATAGCACAATTCAGTTATCAAATACAGTCTTGATAAAAAATATTACCACATAAAGTCATATTTATAGGACCTAAAATTTATTTTTCAAAACTTTGTTATTTTGTTGGAATCTAATATTCTCCTATGAGTGTGTAGTATCAGTCCAGCATTTGCTTGCCAGCATTTTTCTTATCTGAACCCCCCAATCCACACTAAGAATGATGGGAAACAAGTCATGTTGTTTTGAACTCTTTCCTCACACCCAAACGATCTACTATTTATACTGGCTTTCCACTTTGTCTCTCTGGTGGAAGTGTGCAAACATGGAGACTAACATTGCTATTGCTCAGAGGAAGGAGGTCTACTCCTGATTGCTATGTCTGGTCTCTGTGGCAAACAAGATCCTGGGTTAAGAAACTGTTAGGATGACTCACCCTATCATCAGGGATCCCATCATTGTCATCATCGTGGTCACATTCATCCCCCAGGCCATCTTTGTCATGATCTTCCTGACCAGAGTTGGGAATGCTGGGACAGTTATCCTATAAAGGAACAAAAGATTGGTTAGGCACGCAATCATCACAATAATGGAGTGGAGGTGGGTAATAATGGCTTTTTAAATTTCTGTCCATGTGGGGTCTGGCTACCTTCTTGCAGTGGTAGGTAGCATTCTCCACACACAGCAGGTCAGTATTGGGCCATCCATCCAAGTCAGTGTCCTCTCCGCAGATGTAGCCATTTCCAGCATATCCTGGCTTGCACTCACAGCGGAACATGGAATCGGAGAAGACGCCCAGATAAATGCAGTTGGCGTTTTTATTGCAGTCATGGCTTCCGTCCTCACAAGGGTTACGGGGTGCGCAAACCTAAAGGAAAATACAGAGGATTAAGAAATGCAAGCAAATAGGCCGTTGGCCACAAATGCCTGAGCCTTTACACTTGCAAACCAAGTATGTAGTAGCTCAAACCTGTTTTTTAGCTCTGGCGTGCTCCACTCCTCTTCCGAAGGGCTGAGGACCAGAGTAACGTGGAGGACAGGGCAGACAATTGTAACCCGGCTCAGTGTTCTCACAGCGATGGATCCCATTATGTGTGTAGCAGGCATCAGGAACCGCTTTACACTCATCAATATCCTTGCAGGTGATGCCATTCCCAGTGTAGCCAAGCGGGCACTTGCCACACCTGAAGGAGCCATCAGGGAAACTGGTGCACTTAGAGCCAGAAAAGCATGGGCTGGACAGACATCCATCTGTAGAGAGAGAGACAGTTAGTACTTTCAAAGGCTAAGCTGTTGTGCATTGTACCTTATTTTTTTATACTAATGATTAATTATTAATTAATTAATACTAAATACTGGGTCCTTACCAATAGGGCAGGCTTGGCTGTTGCACACTTGTGACATAGTGCTATCACCAACACAGTCTTTTCCACCATATTTGGGAGCAGGGTCAGTACAGAGACGCTTTCGGTTCTGCTTTCCTCCACCACAGGTAACAGTGCAGGTGTCCCACAATGACCAGGGTCCCCAGCCTCCATTGACTAAAGAAAAAGAAATGCATTTAAATAAGTATTTTAAAAAATAACAAAAGTTTTTAGACACATTTTTACACATTGAAGTTCAACTTACTAGGACAAGGCGACTTCTGGCAGATTTCAGTTTGACGTCCTTGTCCCTGGCAGTCTCTGCCGCCCATCTGGGGTGTGGGGGAGTTGCAGAGGCGGATACGGGTGATGACACCCTCACCACAGGTCACAGAGCATGATGACCAGGGAGACCAATGGCTCCAACCACCATCCTGTTTGACTGTGAACAACACACACACATGATTAATTCATTATGCTATCAAACTGAGAATGTGTGTTATAACAATGGCCGTGTTAGGAATAGTGAGAGACTTACAGCGTTTATCACATTCCTGGGGATAGCAATCACGGGTCTGGACAGAGGTGCCTTCACAGTTGCTGTTGATGCGGTCGCAAGAGCGTCCACGCTGCTGGATACCCCGTCCACAAGTCACTGAACAAGGGGTCCATTCAGACCAGGGGGACCACCCGTCCTCTGCATAGTCACTTGCTGTAGGAGGAGAGACATCCAATAATTTAAAAAAAGAAATACTTTTGGGAGGAAAATTTGGAAAGAAATCTGTCAACTGAAAAATTATTCACAGTGCAACAGATTTTACAAAATGAAGCAAAGCTTACGTGGTCCACAGCGAGGGCAGCATTCTCCATCGGGCACAGTGGCATTAGCACAGGGGATCAGAGGGCAGGAGATTTTGCGACACACAGTAGCTGAGTTCTGTACAAAGGAATACAGTTGAATTAGTACAAGGATAATGACTTGGGCTGACTGGCTGGCTGGCTGGCTGTAGCAATAAAAATAAAAAAATAAAAAAATGGAAGCACTGCTGATACTGTGCCAAGCCTAATTGCCATATTTCAGAACAATGGAGTGATCTTTATCAGGCACCGGGCACTCCTGGTGCGTTGATGGAAAATGTAAACATCCCGAACACTCTCCTTCTAACACCTAACTAATTACACAGCACATTCCCTACACTGTATTTTTGATGTTGCTAGGGCAAAAATGCCCCATGCTGCTTTGTTGATAGTTTCAAAGGTCTGTTGATGACTTTTAGACAGAAACTATGTGATTATAAAGGGGAGTGCTAACATAAACAGTAGAGCCTATTATCACTTCATTACAGCAGCGATACAGAAAATGCAGCGACGTTTTAGCTCAGCTGACTCACAGCTTGCTTCAAGGTTGAATTCCAGCAGGTGTGATGAAACTTACCTGGCAGGTGCACTCAGTGCAGCCATCCACAGTCCACTCATCTTTGTCCTTGTGCACAATACCATTATGGAGACAAACCCCACTGTGGATCTTCATTTGGTTCATTAGCAGGGTGCTGTCCTCAGACTGGTAGAGGTAGAGAGAGAAAGAGAAGGGGGTTGTTCAGACACGGGGATGGAAAAGATTTACATTGCCAAGGTTCCAATACGAATGAATCACAGACCGACACCGTGATTAAGACATTGCTTGACTCTAGCGAAGCAGTGCAAACGCAACCGACAGCCAAACATATTTGTGTATTCACATGGGTCTCATTAGGGGATTTGGCCAGGGACTGCCATTACAGCGACAAGTGGCTATGCCCTGGGAATGCATTTACTGGAAGCAGAGGGAAAGACAGAGGGAAGAGAAAAAGAGACAGAGGGAGGCATGACAAAGCGCAGACCCCAGCTGTCCCTTCGGTGCTTACCACTTTGCGGAGCTCATTCGACAGCTGTTTAACAACCACACCGAGTCCCTTGAGCTCTTTAAACATGCCGGCGATGTCCTCACAGGAGAAGCCACAGACAGACTGCAGATCTGAACACGGGGGGAAGAACAGCACAGTCAGTTACCTCACCTCTAAAAGTTTACAAGTGACCAGTAGAAGAGCGACAGCGAGGAGGAGAGGTCTCACCTTTGGTTTTGTGGCCGGTGTAATCAGTCCTAATGGCAGGGCTGGAGCCGTTGACTGGGTTGTCCAGGGTCATGACATCAGTCAAGGTAGCTGCAGGGAAAAACAGGAGAGAAGACAAATGCATTTCTGTTCACTGCCTTGTGCACCGCAGTAAAGACGATGGCACATGTCCAATGACGTGGTTATTTTATTAAACTCTTTTACAGATTTTGCCGTTGCAGCTGTCTGAATCACTCAACGTTAATGCGTTTCATCTGTTTCATCAATTTTTAAGACTTACCTCCACTTTGGCATCCCTTATTTCTCAGTATGGCGTCCAGAGTGGTCCCAAAGACAAAGCGCACATTCTGAAGCACTCCCTGGAGGAATATGCATTTCATTTAGAGATAATTCAAGCCATTCAATTTTTATTTATTCATATCAATTACTTCAAGAGCAGTGTTATGGAGCTGTGGGCCATGTTTAATACTCTCTCAGCCATTCATCAGACAAGTATGCATTACAAAACAGTGAGGAATTTTGATATTTACCATGAATCTGTCCTTCATAGCTCCCTTTCCTATCCTTAGCCGGGCAATGTCTGCGACCTCCTGGGACAGAACTTTAGAGATTGGCACATCCATCTCTGACACGTTTATCTCCTCGCAGCCCACATAAAGTTGCACGCGGTCATCCTGCAGGAACAGCGTGATGTTCTTCCAGTGCCCGGTGGCCAAATCCGCATCTTCTATGGACACGACCTGCTGCTGGTTCATGGTGGAGTAGACAACATCCAAAGTGTTCGCCTTGCCATTGGAAACGATCTCGAGAATGGGTCCGGATCCGTCAGTCTTCTCCACAGTCAGAATGCTGCCTCTCGTTTTCTTGAACTGCTTGAAGTTGACCAGGAGGAGGAAGCCCCTCTCAGCCTGGATGGAGTCGATGAGGTCCCTGAAGGAGCTGTCGGGGACGGGGGGGATCAGTTCTGCGTTGAGGATCTTGTAGGCAGGGCTGTATGGATCTGCGCCTTTGACCAAGGTGACTCCGTGCTGCCTCTTGTTTACCCGCACGAGCTCAAATAAGTCATACACACTGTTGTCATCCCCACTCTCTGTGAACGAGGACAAAAGAAGCATTATTGATTTTTTCCCCCTAACAATAACTTCAAAACATATAAAACCAATCCCAGAACTATGATAGTGCTATAATACAGAAAGAGCAGACCTATACCAATATAACTGCAAAACGGAATATAATAGGAATAGGAATATTATAGGGATATTATAGTTATAAAGAATACCAAGAAGTCGCTATAATCCCACTCTTTAACAGCACAGACACACTTTAGATTCTACAAGGAATACTAAAATGATTTTTCCCCGTTATGGAGTAGCATAAAGTTTTAACGTTGTTTTAAAAAAAACTGTTGGAAAATATATTCCATTGCCTACTCACCTGCCAATCTTGCGCCTTCACAACTCCAAAGCATAAACAGCAGAAAGATGCCACACAGCATCATCTTGAAATCTCAAGTGATTCCTATTTCAACCAAAGAAAAATATACATATTTAAAAACAGGCTGGGAATAGGCTGGAGTACAGAAAACAGAATAATCAGTTCATTGATAAAATAAAAACCTAAAAATAAAAAGTACAAACCTTAAATAAAAAAATGCCTTTTGGATATAGAATAAAGAAAAATCCTTGCTTGTCCTCAAGATTATTTATCCCGTTTTCTCTTCCTTCAGTTGTTGGAAAAACACATTGGTTGGTGTTGATGGGTAGATACAAAGTCTCTCTCCTTTAGGTAGAGCTCTGTCTGTCCCTACTTCGATTCTCAGACTTATTGTACTGAAGTTGTGAATATAAGTGCTATTTAAATAGTTCAGGGACATTCCTAAGGTTCCGTCTCGACCAATCAGAGCACTGGATGAAAAAAGGGACGGACTCGTTTCTTACCTCACAACCCAGTCAGAGTAATATCCGAGACGCGCACATCGGAAAAAAATGCATTCCAGAGTTGAATTTCCATCACCGGACAAATATTTCATAGAGGCACAGGAGCCAAGTGGTCGTTTCCTGTAAAGAAGTTTAGTTAGTCTTTTAACATTCCTCATTCTTTTGACTGATTGTCACCATCCAATAATATGCATATTTATACTTCAGTATGGCCAAAATAAGTAATTATTAGTCCCCAGGCTTGGAATAGAAAACCCAGCATGAGTAGGTCTAACTTAGAATTCCTTATAAAAAGCCTTATAAAAACCTAAATGATAACCTGCACATGTGTATTAATACCAGCTCATATTTTAGCCCTGATGTATTTTGGTTTTGAGGCACTTCTATAGAATGCTTCTCATGTTGTATTTCTGAATTTAGCCGCCAGGGGCCTCATTGAGCCTTGAGGAGAACTTGCCCTCCTTGACAGTCTGTATTGAAAGTGGCCTAAGTGTTGTTGTGCTCTGAGTCATCTTATCTGTGGGACTTTATTAGAGTCTCGTACTTCAAATGTAAAATATGTGATTTTTTATTTATAATTTTGTAGTCTGGGTATGGTTGTGCCAATCAGATTTGTGAAATTTGAACTCTGGACGGTGTAAATATTTGATCAAGCTTTCACTTAT
>OMLF01013637.1:10618-24135 GCA_900302615.1 Holocentrus rufus | reverse complement strand
TCTCTTTTCTTTTTTTTCTCTCCTTTTTTTTTTCTCTCTTTTTTTTTTTTCCTCTCTCTCTCTCTCGCTCCCCCCCCCCCCCCCTCCCACACACACACACACACACACACACGCACACTTCCAATTCGCTTTGCTACACAACCCTGCTTTTCTTGGCCTTCTCCCCTCAAAACTCCACACAGCTTTTAGGAAGTGTGTGTTCGCCTCTCGCCATGTAGACCCTGAAGGATATTTGGGCTCGGAGTGAAACAGCTTTGAATGATGGCAGAGACCGAACCTCTCCATGCTGCCACCTCCCAAGACTCTGGGCACCCATTTAAAACAGAGCGCTCCACAGTATGCCAGCTTGCATCATTCCCATGACATCATAGAACTGTGCTGATGTAGAAGGTCTAGGCCTGTCAGAATCTATTAATGGCATCGTGTGTGAGCCCACAGGGAGCCTGGCTGTTCAATGCTGCTACAGTATAACTTTAAACACTTCCATTTTTTTTTTATTGGGTTCTTTACAGGAGCGCCGAGCTTTGAATGAAGCCAAGTGTAAGCAGGCTGAACTGGGCAACCCTTGACCTAATTTCTCCTCAAATGTGAGCACAGTTGTTGGGCTGATTTGTTAATAAAGCATTATTACCCAAAGAACGGCACAGAAATATTATTTTAGGTTTGCCTATCCATTTTATATGATACATTTCTCACACTTCTGATTGATGTAGCCTTTGCAAAATCAAAGCAAAGTCATCAAGTTTCACATTCTGCTCAGCTGATCAGCTTTAAAGTGATTGGAAACACTAAAAACATATTTTGGCTTTAGGTGTTGATCTAACATCTAAGTGTTGAATGATAAGATTACAATAATTACACTAGGTATTACACTGCATTCAAGCCGAATCTTTATAACCACAAATGCAACCTTCATACTCAGAAAAACATTCATGTCTTCTCCTTAGTCATATTTCGTATTTGAAAACTCAGGATTTGCAACTTCCACATGATTTCTCTCACTTTTCCCACCCAAAGTCATCAACACAGAAGATTTTGAGAAGCATGGAGTTCATCATGGGAGCTTCACCAGTATTAACACTTGTTATAGGCCCCTAGACAGTATATATAAGCTTCTCTATACTTTTATTCACATTTATTCAATTCATTCATATGACAAGCTAACATTAGCTTTAACCTGTAAATGTGTTTTGTCATTATCTGGGACAATTCTGAAACAATTTCAAAGAATGCACGAAGAATCTCAAGCCATCAAGAGTCAAGTTATTAAGTCTGACTTTCTATCTCTTTGATATGGTGTGAATGCAGAAATGCATGTTGACCTGCCAACCTGTTTTAAGTGATAAAGTTACAATTAAAATGCTATTACAAGGCAAACATCACTGAATGTTTCATAGTGTTGCATTGTATTCCATCCTTCCATGCAATGACACTGAAACATCCAGTAAATATAAGGGAAAAAATGTCACATTTATATTGAGTTTGGTGTCTGCCTGTACTTACGGGCTGTGAGATAAAAGTGAGTTACATGCCTGTATACCAGTGGCAAGGGAATCTCTTTCATCCCAGGTGTCAAGATTCACTCACGTGTGCTTATAGTTAACAGGGTGTGCAAATCATGCTAGGAAAATAACATCACTCATGTAAAGGAAGCACATTCTTTGCTATTTAGGTGAGGGGATCAGAGAGGATCCCTACTGAGTCAGGGTTTGGGAGAGGAATGTCCCTGCCTTCACCCCCCTGTGCACAGAGGGACGACTGGAGGTGAGGATGGTGTCATGATTCATGGCACATGACTGGCCTACTTTGGTGATAACATGAGAGAAACTACCTTTACTGCCCGCAGACATATATTTTCATTTTTGACCTGGAAAAATAAATCTTTAAAAGTGCAGTGCTGTCATCCCCTCCCATTTCTGGGGTGCTCTGCGTGAGTCAGGCTGCAGATAACATTGTTTGTGTACAATACCTACTGATTAAAACCTTTTTATGATGCAAAGACCTAGACTTTGAGGTGAAAACTGCACGATCTTTGGAATTCCTTACATTCCCGCAGATGTTTTCGCTGAGTAGAAACAGGTGGTATTTTTAATATTTTCCAGTAGCTGTATTGCACAGATTTGCCCTAAGCTATGGGTGATAAACTTAAACATGAGCTGTTCTGGAATTCCCAGCCGATACTGCACATGATTCAAGTTTTGCCTTACACACAATATGACCTGTTCTGAGACGAGACAATCCCCACAACGGCAATTTTTTTATTTGAGAGCCCTTATCGCCATAACATGCAAGGCAGAAGTAAACATTGCTCGTATATTTACAAAAAATCCTGAGATTGATTCTCCAGATATCCGCACATGAACATCAATGGCTTGCATTTTTTCAATTCTGCGGCTTTTCCATTCTCACTATTTGGCATCCCGTTCGAGCTCTGTAAATATAGCATGCAGATTTAAAACAGTTGGCTTTGCAGAGAAGTGTCCACTGGATTCTGGGGACGGTGCCATCTAGAACCATTCCACCGCTCCTCTCTTGGAAACCAGTCAACAGAGACTGTCAAGGTCATATTAAAGAAGCTAATAAATGACAATTTTTTTTCTTTTTTAATCTTCATTGCTCTATATATCGAAGGGAGCTGACCTTATTTACTGCCTGCTGAACTGCTCCTTCCAGGCAGTGGTACGAGCTCTGCCAAGCCACACAGGCAGAACAGCAAACACATGAACTTCAATTCAAAAAGATTTCTCTCTCTATATGGCACGGATACAGACAACATAGACATGTCGGTTTTTCTCATAGCAGCATCTCCACTAAAGGTATTTCCGTGAGATGAATTCTTACTCACAAAATCTTCTCATATTGTCTTGCTCTTACATGGACAGGAAACTCTCATTCGTTACATTCAACTTTCATTCTTTCCATCAGTCACCTTCCTGAGTCCTCGTTTGCTGTTGCTTTATTTTGTATAAAATTGGCAAAGCCGGCACAGAAGTCACTGTTGGTGTCTGGGAATGCTGCCTAAGAATGTACCCAAACTCAGATATTGTCCTGGCTTTTTTTTTTTTTTTGATTCTTTGACTCTAGTTGAATCTTTTACCACTGGGCCTGTGAGGGCCTCGCCAACAGCTTGAAGAATGCTTAAGAGGAAGTGCTGACTACTGTTTGTAGTCGCTACATCTTGAAAATCTATCACAGCATCAGCCTTCGTTTTCTTTTGCAGCTGAGGCTGCAGGGGGTTGTTAAGGAAATGCACAAATGTAAGTGAAGCTGAACATTCCCTTTGGTAGGTATATAGATGAACAGTTATTGCATATCCTTTAATAGGTGTAATTTGAGTAATTTTAGGTTATGTGGTTTTGGTTTTCCGAACAATACTGATGAGAGGGAAGTACTTTGCAGGCAAGTTAACATGGATCAAACACCATGGATTCAGTGAATACTGGAATTGACTGCCATTATAGATCTAACATAGTTCAAAGGAGCAATATCAGCCTAATTTATTGTAATGCCAGTTTACTACATGTGATCCAGTGTTGGGCAACCTAGGGATCACAGTTTGCAGGCATTAACTCATCCAAACATGGTTCCTGTTCAGTTGCAGCCTGGGGGGCAAGCTTAGCCTCATGTTGTCTTGGTTGCTCAGGAGGGTACTAAAACAGACCCATTCTGATTATTTTCCTTTTGGTTCAAGCTCAGTGAACCAGTTCACAGTGTTTAAAAATATTGCAGTGCCATAAATATAGAACTTTACTTGAGCATTACTTTCAGGCAATCAATCATTTTCAGGTGAAAAATGGAGAATAACACATTGGACATCTTCATCCTTTTTTGGTTCTTCTCTTTTTGGTCAGTGTTCATTTTATGGAAAGCTCGACACACATGTGAAGGATATAAAATTTGTGTGAGACAGCCTACCAGATTTACTTCAGTGCCATTCTAGCTGACATTGCCAAAACATGTCATGCCCTCTATTTGAATTCCCATGATACAATAAATCCATTTAGTTCTTCCCGGATTCCTGGCAGGTGCTACCTGTGACCATGACATTGTATAGCTTTTCCCAGTGAAGCATCTTGTTATATGGCTGCTGCTTGTCCATGAACATGCACAATATGAGTGTGAAGTATAGATTCCAGTCAGCATACATCAAACCAGTAAAGATGAGTACTGTGCTGGCCTTCAGGCTGGGCAGCATGCAGATTGTGAAAAGTGACTCATTCCAAAGTCCAACAAGGTTGCTACACAAGTCTCACAGGGACTGTGCATCACTTCCAGTCATTCGTTATGCAGGACATGCCAGCTGAGACAGATGTTCACTGAAAGAGTATTTGCACTGATGTTTGTACACATCATGTACTGAATACTATCTCTTAAGACCTTTTTTTTTTTTAAACAAGATACAGAAAACTTCTTTCCTGGTGAAAATGCTAACAAGCTGTTTGGGGTCTTTTATGGAGTTCCGGGGAAACAATCTGTTTAATGAGCTCAGTGTCAAACACATGCGTAACATGGGCTGATTGGGGTTGTTATAGAGTAATATATATGTGTCTTAATGTTCTTTTGTATTTAGTCATTACTAAAAGGTATTTTTGTTTTTAAAGGTATTATTAAGTAGATTTTTGCATCAACAGTCATGGCACAATTTGCACAAATTTAGCAGTGATTAAGTCTCAAACCATGTGTTTGCCACATGCATGGCGAATTTCCTCAATAATCAGACGATGAATACTTTCAAGTAATTTTTCCAGCTTTTGGCACATAATTATGTGCGGTGAAGGGGTTTGGAAACAAACACGAGACTGATGTGTGCCATAAAAATGGAAAAGAATCACAGTGCGTAACACATGAAAGTCAGACTGGTTGATCACCCCACGAGATTTACTGGAACAAGTAAGAATTTGAGGAATTTCCTACACGTTTTTGGGGACTTCTTGCCTCTAACCAATAAAAAAGGGTGTATTTTCAGAAAAGGGGCTAAAATGTTGGGATTGGGTCATCACCCTTTAAGAGTACCGGGAATCCCCCCACTCCACCCTCTCCCCCTCCTTGTCTGACGGCTGTTCTCTCCACCCCCACAAAACAGAGGATACTTCCACTGAGGGAGGCATAACTCTTGCATTCATGTCAAAGCGTTTACGATAAAGTTGAAACATGCACAAGCTGTGTCTCTGGGGACCAAACAGAGACCCCACGTTTCTCGGTATCTGTTTTGAAGTCAGGCGAGCGTGGGCATTGATGGGGATGCCTCTGGACAAACTGAGAGGTTTTCCTAAAAGGAGAAGAGGGACATTTACTAAGTTAGTTAAGGGGTTTTCTCTGCTCCCTTAGGCTAGGTAGCATACAAATTAAAGCACTGCTGAGAAAGTAACTGCGGTGCAGTATGGGCAACTCTTTTCCACAGAGGCGTGATACCTATAAAAACTTTCCTCATACAACTGTAAAACTAAATTACAAAATTTTACTTAAAAAACTGTTTTTAAGGTCCATGACAATTTATCGGTAAATATCTCCCACGTCCAGTGTAGTTCATGTATGTAATCAGTGTATCTTCAATAACCTGCCAAGAGCAAATTTTAAGAGCCAAATTTTGTTGTGTGATTTGTTCAGCACGTAGGGCGTATACAGCCGGTCAAAAGACAGCTGCATCCAACATTTCCAATGGGACTATGGGTGTATGTACAACGTAAAATTGATTTAACTGCACAGATGCTTAAGATCTTTTTATCATGTACTTACTTCATTTGACCATGATGCAGATTGACAAGAAGTATGGGCGTATAGCAGTCAAGGAATTAATGTAATGTCATTTTCTCACTCTTAACAGATAGTGTAGCTAAACAAGAACATATGCTTGGACATTCTTGCATTTGCCCCTTGGCCTCCCGCTGGTTTTAGTGGCTTATTCCTCAGAATTAATTGCACTAATTTACCTATAAGTTAGCCCTACGTCTGCACTAAAACTGCACAAAAACATAAAACTGTCTATTATGGTTAAGTTTAGAAAACTTCAGGCCATGGGTTGTTTGGGTTCCTGTCCCGAGTGAGATCACTATCAGTGAGCTTAACATTTTCCAACCTAGTGCGGCCTCTCTGTACCAACAGGGATAAATTATTCAGGGAGCTTCATTTTGTAAAGCAGGTCATTGGTGCTACTTTATGGACCCAATCCATCTCTGATAGTTTAGACTGAGATTTCTTTAGCAGATGATACCAGACTAAAGAAAAAGAAGGGGTCCAGCAAGAACTTTAAATAGCAGACTATGAGTAATGCTCCAAATCAGCAGAAAGGTCAAACTTTCATCAAACTTCTCTAACTGCTGATGAGGATGAGCTGGTAAATCAATCAAAGATTGTATTGCACTGCACTCCTGAACTGAAGCCCTTTTGTTTCGCTGCCACTTCTACAGAAAGCACTGATTGGACAAGAAATGTGCCAGGAAATATTCAAACTGCCATGTCAATTATTCCGGATATGTCTTCTATAATGGATATTAAATTTTGATATTCACATCAAACAGCTCAGAGGCTTTCCACAGTGTGTACCAGAAGCAACATCACAGCCCCAGTTTTAAGCCAGAGCCTTAACCAGGCTCAGTGTGGCTCAGAGCAGCAGTGTAGCTGACAGTCTTACCACGTAGTGGTACCCATGGTGTGTTTACAGATAGCTGGGCCTGTGAGTCTTGGCCCTGCAAGGCCGTTTTGTCATCTGCTGAAAGGAGATGTGGTACAAGCCAACAGAGGCTGATGGATGAGACTTTCAATATGGCATGACACAGCACAACAGTTCCACTCAGGAAGCCAGTCTCATAATTACCAATCCATTCATGTCCCAGCCCTTCAAGGTTAGTGCTACCGCTCTCCTGCACTGTGCAGTGTGTATGAAACTTCACTGGAGGTCCTGGGCAGTGGGCATGTGCCCTCACCTTTGTGCTGTGTCAGTGAAAATGGAGAAACAGAAGCTGAGTGTTTTGGTTCTTTCAGGTTGCAGATGGCAAAGTCTCCTTACTGACACTTTCCGGTGGTGTTCCCAATGGGAGGCATAATGCAGGGGTGCATAGCCTGCTGGGCCACAGCAATGAACAGCAGCATCTAGTGGAGCCCCTTGCTGGGATATATGTTTTCCAGACCCCGTCAGGAGCCAGACACACAGCCAAGAAAAGCTCTGCTTGGGCTTGGAGGCACAGCAGAAAATATGAACGCCCCATATTTTTCACTTTTTGTCAATTTGTTTCCAGATCTGCTCTATCTCGGGATAAGAATAACATGTTTCATGATGCTTTTCAAAGATATATTTAAGCTTATTTCTTGAATGAGGAACATGTTCTCACATGCAGAACAGTCACGTTACTGGACCCTGCTTCCTAATTCAAATGATACACAGTTATTGAGTGAAATCATGAAAATTGTTAAGAAGAAGAAGAAGAAGAAGAAGAAGAAGAAGAATGATAAAATCACTTACTGATTCCTGAGGGGAAATCCTTGTTAACAGCTTCTTTAACTGCCATTGTATTACATTATAGTATATTGTATTACATTAGAATTGGAATTCAAATGCACTAATTGCCATATGACAATGCTTAATGTAATGCATAATGCTCTGTTAAGTTTAAACACTTATAAGGGACTCATGACTTACAAAATTATACAATGCATAATGTAAGTAATTATGATACGTAAGCAATATAGGTTATGTTATTGCAAGTACTACCCATCTCGTTCAAGAATACTTCAGCAGGGCAGTTGCTTGAACATAATAACTGTTGCACATTTCGAAATGTAAATGTAACTGGCAGTTTGCATTAGTCTATATTAAATTATGGCACCCAAAACAGCTATCAGCTGTAAATTATTAAAAGAGAAATATCTCATTTAGTGTTTCAGGAAAATGCTTTCTGGAAGCAGAGACATGATTGCATCCTGTGTAGACTCATAACTGGGACATGTGGGTATGATATAGATACCTCCATCATAGCCAGTGACAACTGAAACATAAACCTACTGACCTGCATTGCTGTGAGAGGCAGCTTGCTTACAATTTATGCAGTCCTAAAGAAGTTAAAGAAACAAAAAGAATCAGCCTATAGTGCCTAATTCATTCAAGTAACGACTAGTAGTAATAGTAATAGTAATAGTGCCCATAATATACAATAATCCAAATTCAGTTTTTCTATTCATACATTATTTTAAATTTTGGAGGTTTCTGGTTAGTCTTAGATGGCTATTATCATTTAACTGGCACTGAAACTGCCAAATAAATGGTCACAATAGCTTTGTCAGAAAATCATATTACAATATGAACTTTGAAAAATCCATCAAAGAAAAATAGGACCAGACTTTTGACAGGGCTCAGAACTAGGAGGTCTGTAGTTATTTTCCAGCTGTTGAACCCAATTACTCTGCAACCTAATGATCATTGTGAAGAGGCAAACCAGTGACACACTAATCCAGGAAATTGACAACAGGGGGCAAAGAAATGGCAGAGCTGGTATGGAAACCACAAATTGTCCGTTATGGAAGCAGCAGTGAAGAGTGGAGAGAAGGATAACATCTCTCATGTGATGTTGTTAATCGTTTCCATCACTTCAAATGGTGACACTGACATTTAAGTGTTGGAAAACCCAAAACACTGAAAGCTCCAAATCCTGCCCCTGTTGACTTGCTTCAGGTAAAGATCAGGGCTCTGTGTTTGAAATGTCAAAGGAATTACTTAGAGCTTTATTCAAAGCCTCTATATTTTGCTGTCTATATTATGCCTCAAGTCAAAGCAAGTAGAATGGTAGAATGGTGCATTTTTCGGCCACATGCCAAAATGCATTCAGAGCATGTGTGCCCCACTGGCAGCAAATTCATTGAAGCTCACAGCAACAAAGAGAGACTCTGAAGTGCTTGAAAAGGCTTGTATACTTATATTTAATATTTTCATTTGAACTTATTTCTTCAGGGTTTGGGCTTTTACCTCTGTATGTAAGAATTTAATGTTAGATCATTTCAGTGATAAGGATGCTGTGCATCAACATCATGTTGCAAGAGAAACAACGTAAGATTCTCATGTGGAAGTGAGGGGGCAAGCCTTCTGCCTGCTAACAGTCATATTGTGATGGCCACTCTCTGTCACCAACTGTCAGTGGTCATATCATCAAGAGGAAGTTTAAGTTCCCAAAATGCCAACAGGCTATGTATTTTTCACAGTGATGCCGTCAGCTACACAAGTTGACAATACTGCCACTGACGCAGAGTTTTAGCAAGAACTGGTTTTAGCAACAACTGATTAGCTAACAGTGCTAGTCTGAAAAAGCCAGTTTAAAAAAAAACAAAACAAAACAAAAAAACCCATTTGAAATTGTTGGAAAAATGCTGTCTACCACTTTGCAACAAATTACCCCCAAATACCTTTCTTTGCTTTCCTAAAAATCGTGCCACATTAATTGATGGCTTTCGTTAGCCAGTGTTAGCAAGTTAGCATTTAGTGAATTTTAAAAGTCAATAATTTGTATCACAGGACAGACAACAAAATAGATGAGAGAGGATCAGCTGAAGACATTATAGTTATTTTCAGAGAAATGATTTGTTTTGTAAATAGTTTAACTGTGAAGTAGTACCTAAACAAATAGACATTTTAATTGGCTCTAACAAAACCAATAGCAATACCAGAACAGTGGTTGACATTAAAATTACTCACAGTGTTTTGTACAAAGAGGAGTCATGACAGCTGAGTGTTTTTAATGGAGGGGAGTTTTTATAGGCCTCTTTCACATCGCTCCCTCTGGCTGAGGGATTTATTAGAATCCCGTTCTTCCTCCTGAGGGGCTCTCATGTTTCCAGGCTAAGGCTACTGCCTCTGTTGTCTGCACTGTACAGTCAGTAACCAATCCGACCACTGTGCACTTTAGCAGAGCTACAACCTGGAGGTGTGTGTGTGTGTGTTAGGGTGCGTTTTTTTAAGAGTCAGGGTGGATGTTGGATGCATAACTGCTTGCCCATGTACAGTTTTTCCCCGCTGTTGTGTTTAGCCAGCCAGTTTAAGGAAGATTAAAAACACATTAACACTGCTTTAGCGCAAATATACCCTTGTGGGTATATACCCTTACCTTGTGGCTGTGGTGCTCTTTTATTGTTTTCTAGCTTAATGTCCTTAAACTGTAAGTTCCTGTTTGTGCTAGAAGTGGAATCTAAGAGACTGCCGGTGGGGTGGAGGGGAAGGACGGGCAGGAGGGGAGCTCAGAGTTTGGTGCTCAAGTGTGATTGGTGTCCTTCAAGCATGCACAAACCTTTGTAGTGTAGTTCACTGAGTCACTTGAAATGAAATCCTGTTCCAGTGCTTTTAAAAGGGAGTTTGAGCAACAGAGACATTTGTCTGTCTCGCTTCTTTGTTCATTGGCTGTGTAGCTTGCAGTTTCTCTCAAGTTGTCCTGTAGAACACACACACGCTTGACAGACAGTCTGCATGAGTGTATACTGGTGAATGGGTGTAGATAATGTGAGATCCCCCACTTTGGCCCACCAAGGAGGCTGGTGGTCAGGTGAAGTGGAAACACATCCCACTGAGTGCAGAGCAACCCCCTCCTTGCCATAATCAAAGAAAACATGCAATACCTTATGTAAATCAAACACTTGATTTTTCATCTACTGTACAGCTACTCACAATGTTTACCTTTCTTCTTGGATGTCTTGCACAAACATTTAATGAGTTATGGCTACCTTTAGAATAACAACAATTATTTTTATTCATATGGCATTTTTTTTAACACAGTCACAACAAATCCAAGCTACAAGTTGCAATCGGATATGGAGTTAAAAGCTTTGATATAGCTTGGTGCCAGGGCCATCCATGTCTTAAATGTGATCACTAAGATCTTAAAGGGATACATCACCATAATGTGCAGTATAATATTTGTGTCAAGTATTCACCATGTGTTGTCTTCAGTTCCTGATGAAGTAGGTTTTACTCACATGTCTTGATAAACTTAGATCCCCCAAATGCGAGCCACTGATCCAGTGGAAAGAATGGGGTATTGTAATTTTACAACAGAAATAAATATTGATAACATGCCAGAGAGGGAACATAAGATGAGAGAATAAGAGGAGGCCCTAGAATTGACCCCTGTGGTACCCCTTACCTTTGTCCAAACAGATGTTTGGTCCTTTTCAGGGAGTATACAAAGCGCGCGTGTGTGTGTGTGTGTGTGTGTGTGTGTGTGTGTGTGTGTGTGTGTACATGCACACTTGTGTGCATGGAAATGTGTGTGTATACAGAGTGCATTTGACTGATCCTAGATCTAAGAGACACACAGGAATGTCAGCCATCCAGTCGGACAGAGGGCCCAGTCAGGTACGCTGCAGATCAGTCACAACACACAAATAAATGTCCTTCACATCCTTGATCAAGCACATGAATCACTTTAACATCTGTTGGTATGACCTCTCAGACAATAACTGCTCTTTTACCTTGCTCTAACTTGTGTTTCTACCCAGGTTTCTTTCAACACCCAGCAACACATTTGACAGATGTGCGATGTTTGAATTTGCTTACTGCATAGTAGATGATTGCTGCTTATTTGAGAAGCTTCACTTTGACAAATAAACTGAGCTATCTACCAGAAGATAGCAGTACTAACACAACAGCTATGGGAAAATGGTTTGAAACCCATGATATGTATGTGCAAAGAATTTGTGCAGTGTTATCTTTTAGAAAAGTTCCTCTTGAATTAATCTTTGATGTAGTGAGTATAAATGGAAAATGTTGCCCTAAAATTCATAGCTTCGAAGTTTCACATTTAGAAACAGCAACTATTGCTTAGTTTCCATCATAATATTGTTTCAAGCCCATTGAGGGATTGTGGTCTACTCAGTATAACAAGAGTGATATTTTTATGCAGTTGTGGAAATATGTGGATGCAATTTTCTCTGGCTAGACCTGAATCTAAATAAGAACTTGACTTTTCCAAAGCAGGATTTTTCTGGACATTCTAGACTTTGGGATGACAACAATGAAAGGCAGCTGATCCCGGTCTTTCCTAGACGCCATTAATAACAGAAATGACAAATTGAGGGAAGAGACTGTCTCAAACAGTTGCTGTCAGATGTTCTGCCAGAAAATAAACTGGCGATTGGTAGATAACACTTTATTTGAAGGGGTGTTCATAGGACTGACAGAATGCGGATACTCAAGACCCCATAACCTGTGTCTGAGTCACCTCTTCATCCAAGTCAATTGTCATACTGGATTCCAGTGCTCCAATCTGGAACTCAAGCCCTGTAATCAGGTACTATAAAACTCCCAAAAAGCATCTGTAAGTATGCCTGCTGTGCCATTTTTAAGACTGTTGTAGTGGTTTTAGTGCCTTGGCTAACCTTAAGTTGTCATGACCATGACTGCCAAACAAAATCAACGTTTAATTGAAAGTGACATAAGGGACTACTAATGACAATAGTCATAACCTTGGCTAACATTAAATTGTCACGACAAAAACAAGTGTCATATTATGACAGAGAAATCCCAGGCAATGTCAACTTTGCAGGGAAAATGACATAACTGACTGAATGACTCTTTATGACAACAGTCATAAATATTCATCAATGTTCATGACAGTTGTCATCTCATAGTAATCACAGTGTTATATCAGTCTTATGAACACCGTTTCAAATAAAGTGTCTTTTCAAAATTTCCAGTGGGATTAAAATAGTCCTGGTACATAACTAGTTGAGGTGTGTGCATGTTATGAGATCAAGATGAAGTTGCTGCGATGTACCTGCTGGCTCTGAGATAAGCAGAAGAGAAGCCTCAAACTCCAAACAAATTGTGACTTTTTGTTTGCTGAATGTACAGTGAAGATATGAACAGAAACCATTCATTTTATTTTACAGGGTGAAGCTGCAGACACTCTAAAAAGAGCAATATCAAAATAGAGACTTAAGCCAAATGTTGAGTTGCTACTGGATTTGCTACTGGATTGCAGCTTAGGTGGATTCCTTGAAACAATGTTGAAATATATATGATTTAGTGAATATTTTTCTCATGGTACATAGCCACAAGTGAACCACACTCGATCATTTTTCATGACAAATCCAAAGCACCAGTATGGCTTAGAAGTCTGCAGAATCTTTGACAATGTAAAGAGAAATTTACCCTGCTGACAGGATTTATAGCATTGTCTTCTTCTTCTTCTTTTTTTTTTGTGAAAAAAGAATTATCACACTTTGTTACATAAGACCACCCTGGCTTAGATATGTGGACTTTTAGGTAGGAACCATTCTTTACCTGTGGGGAGTGATATATAAGGGCAAGTAAATAGTACTCCTTTGTACATTTACCAGAAATGAAAGCATCCCAAAACATGCACTATAACTCAGGAAATTTTCCACAAACGTTTACCTGTAATTAAATTTCCTATTTTTGGAAATGTTGACACAGCACAGCAGCTGTGTAGATGTTTAAGAAATGCTTGTTTTGAAACAACTTTAGAGTGGAAAAACATTCTCTTGGCAGTACATTTGATTTTGTTTTCTTTAAGATTATT
>OMLF01013637.1:0-10598 GCA_900302615.1 Holocentrus rufus | reverse complement strand
ATTATTATTTATCATTTATTTTTTATTTTATTTTGGCATTTCTGCTATATTCGACAGTGACAGTAGAGATAGACAGGAAGGACGGGGGAGAGAGAGGGGATGACATGCAACAAAGGGCGCGGGTCGGAACCGAACCCGTGGGATGCGCTCTACACTGTGAGCCACCACAGCTCCCCAACTGAGATAGTTTTTGACAATCATGCATCCTCATAATTATGTACAGATTAGACAACACATCTGGCAAGTTCACCAGGCTAACAAATCAAGCCTGTTGGATGAAACAGGACAAATTCCATGGTGTGACTTCTAACCATCTGTGCTGACCAGTCGAAGCTGTAGCATGCTTCTGGCCTGAGGGGGTCTCAGGGGGGACTGACCTCTTTGATTGAAGGCAAAGGTCTAAACACACAAGAGAACTTGACCTGTGTGCATCAGCTGTCAACTGAAATATGCTGACACTATTCTAGGGGGCAAATTTATCTGCTGAGGAACAACGTTATGCTCCTCATCTGTGAAACAGTTTAGCATTGGAAGACTGTGTTGGATGCAGATCAAGGCACTATTGACTTAAGCAGTTGGATGTACACTGTACCTGCCAAGCTTGTCTACTACTGTAAATCAGCACAAGATCTTGGACTGAGATTTAAACAGAAAAACTTTTTGAGCATGTTTTGTTGTATAAAAACACTTTTTAACACTCTAAACAAAGATGAAGGATGATTAAATACAGTTATTTGTCCAATAGATATAAAATACAACAATACGCTTTTTTGAAGTAACAAATGTGATGCATTCATAGATTAACAAACATGGATAAAGTGTTGGACTGCCTGGGAAAACATGGACTGAGAACTAAGAGGAACAACTGGCTGTGGGCTCTCCGCAACACCCCAGAAAGGGCCTTTCCAGGCAGACTGACTCCCCTCCAGGGCAGATTGACACAGTTCTATAGACCAGATGAGTAGTGGGGTCAGACAAGTCCAGATCCTATCACCACATGAACTCTCAAGATGATGGCAAAGGGCTATTTTGGGTTAATGGTGGGAGGAGGAGGAGGGGGGCATAGTTCTATGGCAGCCTTTGCAATGATAAATGTCATGATGGACAGCGTAAAGGACACATTGTATAAAGCAGCCCAACAGGAAATGAGTGGTTTATGCTGGGTCGTAGAAAAATGCAAAGTTTATGGGTAAGGTAATACATGCATGATCGGTCTAGGTATTCTTGGTAAGACTTAAAGATGGTCACAAGTTTACTGTGTCTTAATTTTATGACTGAAGGTACTGAGTGCTCTGAGTGACCTGACAGGGCATGGTCATGGCCTGGGTGGTCTGAAAATCGCATTAATAGTTGTGGTGTTTATCCTCAGCAGCAGCCGGCAAACTCACTCTGAGAGCCATCATCAGTGATGCCCCTCCAGGGTCCTGCCAGCAGGCTGCTGATGAGAGACTGAAACAAGACTCTGGCGCACTGATCCGCCGTGTTAAAACCTCTTTAACGCTCTAAACTGGCAAGTTGTTAACTGCCACATGTGTATCATATTTGTAAGCTCTCTGAAAGAAACTTCATCCTCTAGAAAACTTATTATAAAGTGATTCTGCAGTCAAACCGACGGAGGAATGTCTTTGCAAGTCGAACGGAGAAATTTGTTGGGGGTCTAGAGAAATGTAGAAGCTTCAGGGGAGGAATAAAATCCCCCTGCTGTCCCACAGGACCCCCCTGAAGCACGTGCTGTTCCTGAAAAACTATCAAGCCATACCACGTCAGTATTCTCCCCCCGTTGTCTCGTCTCCATCAGTTTGACCCGGGACAGAAGCCAGGCAGTAGCTGCCGATGTCTGATGCAGATTGCATGTGTAAAATCAGCGGGGAGGGTATACCATGTGTGGTGTGCTTCCTTCACAATGCAGTGCTAATTTCCTCAACTTTGTGGTCCCAGTGCAGTTGTAGTGCACATGTGGAAACTGACAGGCGAAGAAAATAATACGCTGTGGCAACGTGATGTTCGCAACGCGGCGACTAGAAAAGCAAAGACACGGTTTCTTTTTCAGTGTTGATTTAAAACGCGCACGTTTCTGGGGTTGTGACTTCCATCAGTGGCATGCGTTTGCCATGATGGATGCTCTCCTCTGTCTATGGAGAGATGTAATATCTTCAACAAATGCATGATGATCCTCTGGATGCTACTGTGTACATAAAGATGTCTGCAATGTCAGGTAAAACATAAATAATAAATTAATGAGTCATATTTCATAAGATACAAAATTACTCAACAGATGATTAAGCATTATATCCTTTAATTTGGTCAAACTACCCTTTAAAAGCGATGCTGTGGAAGTAAACTGCATTTCCAGAGAATTTGTTCTCCATATAATGCCACTACTGGACAGCAAATCTGAATTGATGGACTGTTTTGATTAAGAATCTTTGCAAATGGCGATAATGAAAAATTACAATTACAAAAAATTTTACATAATTACTAGTATCACAAAAAGGTAAACAGTTATAACCGAACTAGTCAGATGGATCCGGTGCATTATGGCAAAAAATCTTTATGAATTTAAAGGTGTCCAGTGCTGGCAACAAAATATCACTGTCATTTATCTGATCAGGTATTCTACTATATGCGTCAAACTTATGATTTTGCAACATATTCCATCAATGCATGAGTTTATTGAATTGAAAAGTGTTACGATGTTATTAAATTACAACATTACAATGGTGCATGCATTTGTACAATCCTGATCCTGGAAATGTCATCCGTTCATATTTATAGCTTCATTGGAATGACTGGAAAAGACTGGTATAGGCTTGAAACAGCTGGACATGTGGATATATTGAAAGCAGATGTGGCCTGGAATGTCCACACATGGAAAAGCTGATGGCTCCTATACCTCTACAGTAATAGAGTATCCAACTGCACCTACCGTACAGCCAACAGTCTACACAACAGAGCTGTAAAAAAACAGGACTTTGGAAAGTTATCTGAGGTGGGCTTAACACTTAAAGCTTCGGACCGCAAGCGAAGCCTCCTGTGTCAAGTTATTTTTTGCTGTTGCATTGCTCTTGTGGGTTTTTTTTTTTTTTGACATGATTTCTAAATGGATGCACTTTTTTCCAATGTCCCATGTTACCCTGCTGTAGTCTTACTGGGATTATAGCCCCACAAAAAGCATGTCATATGTTAGCTGTCAGGATTACAAAATACCTGCAGCCAAAGGACTGTTAGGGCTGCTTTTTGTACACATGTAAAGAAATGCATTATGTTTTATTAGCAGTGTCCTTCATGCAGGTGATGCATTACCTTATAGGAGATTTTATGTCACAACAGTGAACAGCAGAAAAAGCAGAGACATTAACCGTGGATGTAAACTCAAGTCTGCTTCACCTATTTTCTACCATCAGCCAACAAAGAGCCACCCAGATTCAGTGAGCCACACCTGAACCTGTCTGTTGATTTGTATTAACACGTGGAGGGAGGACATATGTCTCAAATAAGTGCCAAACACTATAATAGTGTGGCAATATGGGCTCCAAATGAAAAGTCCCCCAAGAAGGCCACGGTAATATAGATTCAGCTCAGAAGCACACTGGATCTCCCAACCTTCAGCCACAGGACCGCAGATCCCCCCTAGTGGTGCCACCACCACACACCACCGCAGGTATTTCTCTATGTGAGAACACCTTGCTCCTCTAAATGGCTATTGCAGAGCATTTTACCTTGGTGTGGGTTGCTCAGAATTGATGGATATTTACTATATTGTGATTTGAAAATGTGATCATGGAAAACTTGCTAGCCTACCTCTGTGCTGCTACCTCTCAAGACAACCAATTTCCTTCTGCTAAACCACTTAGTAGACTGATAGCTCCAGTGCCTTTGTGTTGATCTAGCTCTTGAGACTCAGGCCTGAGAAAGAGATATCCATACAACAAATGCTGGGTATCGGGCCGTTAATGATTTTGACATGCTTTCAGCCACACGAGCATGTTAATATTTCCGGCCCAAGGCAGGCCAAAGTAACTTAGTGAATGTGACAACTGCTTCACTCTCAAATATCTCCAACCCCTTATGACGATTAACATCTATGACAATACCATCTTGGATGATATTACAAAGTGATCTGCAGGCTGTGCAGCGAGGAGTAAGGCTGTAATCTGACGGGTATGAGAGTGTTGCAGAGTTAGATCATGTCTTCATGAGCATCCAGTGAAACCTCTGTGGTGAGTCTAAAGGGCTCATTAATGTAAATTTGAAGCCTTTCTCAATGGCCAGGTTGTCTCCAACACGTCATGTCTGAGGCTTAGAGACTACTTCATTGTGGCTGTTTGTGAGTTTGTGGTAATCACTCTGCAGCCTCATTCAGGCTAATTCTGGGTTTGATGTTTTTCCATATTGTGGTTCCTGTATAAATGGGACTTTGATAAAAGACACCACACCATTTGTTCCCCACAACAAAATCGGGGGAGACCATGGATTGGTCTCCATCCACACGTGATATTGAGAAACCAAGGAAATACTTTTCAAAACACAACATAATCAGCGGAGATTATGATCAAGAAACCAAGGAAATGCATTTCAGTGCATAATGAAATGCATTTCAAAAGGCACAGTTCACAGAGTGATGTCACATGTTCTGCCGCTCCATTACTTGCAAAAAACAACCACAAGGTGACGTCAGTTTTCTGGCCCTGACTGCCCCTCTGATTGGCCCAGAGGGGCAGAGCATCGTTCATGGAGGACAATATGTTGTCTTGTTCTTTAAAGAGTATTGTTTTGGCATTTCTGCTTTGTTGACAGCGACAGTAGAGACAGACAGGAAAGGCGGGGAAGAAAGAGGGGATGACATGCAGCAAATGGTGCAGATCGGAATTGAAGCCGAACTGCTGCATTACGTGGTGGGCACTCTACACTACCAGAGCGCCCATGTTGTCTTGCTCTTTGTTAATATGGACATCGTCAGGAAATATTAGAACTGGTAATGTTATTATCCTCATCACAGTCACTTGCATAATAAAACCCTGTGGACATGAAAATACCATGAATGAAGATAAAAAAAATAAGAAGATTTTTTTTAAAAATCACATGATCAACAGTGGATAAAAAAGATCCAACTCACCTCAAAAAGTACTGTATGTATAATAGTTGAGTGTAAATGTGGTTTTTCATTTTTTGTCCTTGAGTGAATTTTTTTTAACAATGCAATATTGTAGATTAAACACAAAATAAAATAAAATAAAATAAAATAAAATAAACAACAAACAAATTTAATTGTAAAGTTGTTGAAGAACAGTAGTAGCTGATTCTTCTCCTTGTGTTTACATTTTCATTGCTGATGTCAGAGGACTTTACAGTCTATAAATGTAGCTCTACCTGTTGTTTATATTAGATGTATTATGCCACTTAAAATGTGGTGCACATTTTGACATTATAATAGCAATAAAAAAAATTTAAAAAGCGTTCAATATTATTACTTACTAATCGGTTCTTATCTATCATTGACCATGTCAGACAGTCTTTTGCAGTTCTCAATGTCTCATGGGTCAACTCAGTTGTGGAGTTTGGGGTCTGTGGCTTGGCCTTTTGGAGGAGATTTGTTGCTTGTTTGCTATTTATCAAGGAGGTTGTATTGTAAACAAATATAACAGGGGAAGTTAATGTGAGGCAGATAACCACAGGAGCTTAACTCTGGTCTTTAACAGGGAGATTTTCCATGGCTAAAGAGGCTTTTCACCACGAAATTGGGCTCCATTTTATCATGTAAATGCTCTTGGCACACGTCTTTCTTACTCAAGAGGGAAGAGTCATTACGGGTGGCCTCGGAGAGGCTCTAATGAGATGTCTGGTGGAGCATGTTACATAAGAAATAGGTTTTCTGTGTACTTTGGGTGTTTTTAGTGGAGGACGGTCTTGAAGATTGTGACTGATTGTGTGATGATTGACATGGTGGCAGAAAGTGCCTCAGATGTGACATTTGTGTGTTTTGAAATAGTGAATATTTCTTTTCTTTAAGTCAGTTCAGTGAAGTCTTCTACTAATGAGCGTAGTATATTGATCCTCCAATTTTGTGGCCCGTTTAATAATAACCACATTCATTTAATAAAGGTCACCCATCTGTTTGAATTTTTGTTTTTTCTTCCAGTGATTCTGCTGGAACTTCTGGGCTCAGATTTTCAAATTCTAAGATTTCAGTGGAAAACAAAATGTTTCACTCGATTCACATCATCTAATCATCATGAAGTGATCAAAACATCAATTTAGTGAAGTGGAGTGACAATTTTTGTGTTTACATTCAGTTGTTATTACCCTCTAATGTTTCAGCATGTTGTAATAGAAGATCTTTTCACAGATATCTTTCAGACCTCAAAACTGTCACAAGTGGAACAGGACAAATTTCCAAGACATCAAAACAAAATGATGCAAAGCAGGCCTGAATAAGTTATTAGTTTCATACTGAAGGGACCACTGTATCGACGCAAGACCAACAGCGTCTGTCAGTGAAAAGGAGTATATTTTGTTTGAATATCCACTTCAATCACATGGGGAAAATAAATAAATAAAAACTAAAGTTTAAATAAGGCACCCTGGCCCTGAGGTTTGCCTTTATGTGACACTGAACATAAGTAAAGGATTAAATGAAACGGTTTTATTGAATTCAAAATTTGCAACCTGCCACAATGATTGCCCAGGAAAATATTTTTTTGCACATAAAATAAAAGTGTTGTATTACAGAAATAAAAAAATACCTCCAGGCCACTCGTTACTCAATACTCCACATGAATTATTTACCTTTCAAAGCCAAAAGAAAGTCCATAATACTTTTTTGACAACCAGTCTTTTCAGTAGCAGGACATGATCCTCAAAATACCAGACATTCACCAAAATGCAATAGACTACAATGGGTTTTCCAGATTGTTAAACAAAGACACTGGTCAAAAATATTAGAACATGACCTCATTTGCATGCCATTCAGACCAAATATGAGTTTCTAAGAAAAAAAGGCGGATAGGTAAGAAGACTGGGGAAATAAGTTGTAACTATGAAGGTGTATACTGCCACCCAAAGGGACAAGATTTGTGCAAAAGTGATTTGTATTCAGATAGAGATATTATACATCACAAAAGGGGTCTATACATTATACAAATATTCAACTCACCACCCATTCACTCCTTTAGTCATCATTCCCTCTTATCTCCTTCATTTCAAATCAGAAAGGAAAGAATGTTTTTATGATATTTTATAGGATTATTTGGACAGTGTGTTTTATTTGCTTGAAATAGCATGTTGGCCATCAGATATCATATCCTCTCTGACATTTATAAGCATGCCACACACCAGGCATTAAAAACCGCACCATCTTTAAAGTTAAAGCGTATCACACTACCGGGATTTATTTCCCCCTAATGCTCCCACTGTGCAGCTATAATTATAACTTATAAAATCTTCCATCTTCCATAAATCTATTGTATACACAAAGTTCCATCTGAAACAACAGATCTTGCAGTCCATTCATAGTTGCGATAAATCAATACGTGAGCCATTCCGGCCGTTCAAAATATTTGCATCTCTTATTGGCAGACGGGGCTTCCTTTGATTCTCAGACGTTCCTTCATCGAATATATAAAAATGCAGCGGGTGAAATACCATACATGGCGATGTCTTCCACAACTTTGCACCTTTTTTGTTTTTTCGAGTGGCTGAATGGTATAGTCATCTGGACAAATGGAATAATTATTTGCGTGTTCCCTTCTGTCTGCCTGCTCCTGTGGCTTGTGCATACGAGCAGGTATGACTAAAATGGTATCTGTGGCAGGAATGTTGTGGCTAACCACAGCTATGAGCGGAGAGAGGAGACCGCACATAAACAGAGGCCACTTGTTTTAATCCAACTTTCTATATTCTAAACAAGACAGCTTCAATCCTCCATAGATCATGTCAGATTTATCACAAAGTCCATCTCAGAGCTTTGAGTCACCCGTCTGGCTCTCTGTGTTGGCTTTAGGGGTCACACTGGACACCCCGCTGATTCATACATAGTAACCCGTGAGTTGTCGGTTCTGGGAAACAGGACAAGGACATTTCAGTACCTTCTGTGGATTTCATCTCAACATGTCATTAACTTTTTGTTGTTGTTGTTGTTCTTATCATCCACCCCCGTTTAAAGTCTGTTTGTGACGAGGTGATGGCAATATTCATGCAAATTGTCTGGGTGAATATTGTAAGCCGGTCTCAAAGGACCCACCAGAGACTAAACGTGAATTATAGCACTTTTCGCTCATTTATCATGGCTAAGGGTTCAAACTTCAGCTGGAGAGACTTCTCAGATCGGGGCCAAGATTCTTCTCAAGAACAAACACTCTGCCAACAAGTACAGCCGCAGCTGGAGAGGAAAATAAAGCCTCTTTCTTCAACAAGGAACAGCATTGACGCTAACATTTGTTGCAGTTATATCTGAAATGGGTACCCAGTTTGGCAAATTCCTACAAAGACTGAGACGTCTCACATTGAAAGCTTCACTTCACTGCATGCATCATGCACGATGCATGATGCATGCAGTGAAGCTTTCATGATGCATGGCACTTTATGTTTCAGTGGCCTTAATCACTGTAATCGGCTGTGTGTTTCAGTGCTGTAAACACACAATAATCGCAGGCTAGTAATTAATGGGTGTTGGTTACTGTTATTGTGTTGTTAAGTGCATTATACATCATGGAAATGTCCATTTAATACCTACAGAATATTATTATGTTGCACATCCAAGTGTTACCTGTACATGAAGTGCTTGGAGTTGAGCATAGTTGGTGCTTTGGTTTGAATTTGAAAGGTTACTTTCAAAATGCAGCCCTTTGCAGATCACTGATTGGCTGCTCAAACCTGTTCATTTTAAGTTAAACCTGTTTACTTTGAGTCACAACCCCAATCTGATTGCTTTAATTTACTGTTCCTCCATAATATATGAAATTTAATGAATGGGTACAAATTTACTGAGTGTAATGAGGAATGCTATTACTAACTATTACACATGGTGTGCAAATATTTTTATTTGCCTATTATCACACAATTAAGATTTTTTCATGAACTGCTATAAAAACATCCTACTATTTATGTACTCATTTTACTGTTTTGCTATTATTTAACAGTGCTAGAAGAAAAACTCTGCCAGCCGTCTCGCTGAGGAACACCGTGAACTTTTGATGTTCGCCCATACAGAGGTTCTTAGTGAGTTACTGGACTTGAAGCAAAGCAGTTCCAGTAATCAATAAAATTATGACAAAACGCCAGCCTCACTCTCCTTCTCATCAAACACTTGCATTTCCTTTGGCAAATTCCAAAGGAGTGACTTATCCAATAAAAAGATAAAACATGTTTTCACTGATTGGCCGTTGTGCAACGCTACATCCTGACTGGGAACAGAATCAAAAAACGCATCGTCTATATCCAAGCTTGACGCTGACCTCTGGCTGCATATCGGACTTTGAGTACACTATATTTCACATTGCATGTCCAGTGTTGACAGATTCCTCTAAAACTGTAATGGGGACAGAATGCATCTTACCCAGCAATGGGATTACTGACAGTTGTCTGCTACTAATAACCTTTTTAGAGTGCTTGAGGCTCCTTTTCAAAAGAAAGGCCTTTGATGTAGGCCTGGTATGATATTGCAAATCAGAAATTACATAACGAACACACAAAATAGCCAGATTTTAAATCTTATCCTCTTCTCCCCTCTTTTAACCTTTTAACACAATAATTTATTGGACCTACCCAAAGTGGCCTTAGAATTAGGCTTTGTCCTTTTAATCCAGGGCCATAATTCCTTCCCATGCCAATTTCAAAATAAGACGCTTCATATGCCATTATAGCATTTGTGCTGATTTTCATTTGCTCTCTGTTCTTGTGTAATCTGCTCTTTCAAGTTTCGCCTTATCTTTCAGTTTCTGAAATTCAAAACATAATGATGTAACTCGAATCTCTAGTGTCCATAATCAGATTACAAGGGATTGCAGGGGATTTTATAGTTACTGCCTTATATTGCATATATTTTACTGCAAATTTCATAGCACAGATTGCAGGCCGGTGTTTGACTTTGGTTGTAATAGATGTTTAATAGAAAACAAGCTGAATCTTATGTAAACCCATAAAAATATTGATACACCTGATTGAATATTGATTTATAACAATAAACTACCTCCTTTTTTTCCTTGGGGTTTGCTCAATGCATAAGCACTGTTTATCCATATACGTCAATATGGACTGCCAACGGGCATTCAGTACGGTAAGTAATTAAATCAAAGTCATTCAAGTCAGCAATTAAAGCAAGTAATCTGCAGTCAGTAATCTGCCTTATTTGGCTATGTTCTTGTACAGCTAAGTAGTCACAGATGACGAAGTGTGATAAGCTATGCAATTCCATAGGAAAATTCATTTGTTTCACACATTCTTTTCTCTGGTACTAAACTGTGAGTGTTTCTATAAAACCTCTTGGCGTTTTGCAATAAATGCACAACAAATGTCTTTACAATCAACGTCACTGGCATTCGACGTCATCCATCATAAAATGGCAAATCACTTTTTTTTTTTTTTTTTTTTTTTTTTTTTTT
>OMLF01013636.1:0-11600 GCA_900302615.1 Holocentrus rufus | reverse complement strand
ACTCGGTCCGGTTCGGCCGCCGGCCCGGTCCAACAGGGACTGAAGGAGGCTCTAATCGAGACGTTGACAGCCATCCTGTCCGCGGTACAAGAAGTGCGCGCGGCCGCAGAGGAGCAGATCAAAGTGCTGGAAGTGACAGAGGGTGAGTGGTAGCCGGGGGGCTATGTATGCTAGGTTTGGCTTAGCTGTCGAGGCTTATGTGCCTAGGTTACAGTGACAGAGTATTCTCACTGTTGGCATGGGCCTGCGTGTGATGGCAAGTACCATCCTGACAGCGAGCTTGACGTTTTATCACTAGTTTTGATTAACGTGCTAGCTAACGCTGATAAGTTAGCTAGCTTGTTCACTGCCTGGGCTAAAGTAGGCCATATTTTCCCAAGTTAGTAGTGACTAAGTTCTCTTTTTAACTTGGACACTTGCACTCCTTGCCGGCTTAGATGCTCGCATCAGCTTCAGCTTGCTTGGTATGGCCGGACAAAGAAATAAAATCAGCAACGTTACCGAGCTAGCTTAGCCTTGGTGCCATATGTGGAAGTTAATCATTATAATATTGCATTGGGAATGTGGACCCCGGCCTCAGCAGCAGGATGGACAGTGGGAAATGACAGCAGCAGATCTTATATTAGCCCACACCAGCCGGCTAGCTTAGCCACCCAGCCTGTTTTTTAACAGTGTAAATCTCATGAATGGTCTCACAATCTGCCAAAGACGGTCTAATGCCAATTTTTCTGTGCTTCACCGTAAGTCTTAGCAACTGATCGTATGGTCGCTATGGCAACCGCCGTTAGCTGGAGTGACACACTTTCCCGCGAAGATGTTTTCCAAAGGGAGTCTCCCGTGAAGCCCGCCTAGCAGCCAGGTTCCTGCACCAGCATCATGGGGAAACACAGTATCTAGAGTCAAAGATAGACATACACAGATTTAAAGTTAAAAAGTTCTCTTTAATGGTGCCCACCATGAGCCTCCACCTGTTGGAATACTGATGCATTTCTGCAAAAATAAAAACATTTCAGCATAGTTCTGTGTCTCAGATTTCTAAAGACAGTGAAAGTGAAGTTGGACCTGACAGCATGGTGAGAGGTGGCTTCATTGGGACATAATGCCCATTAAAAGCATTGTCACTTGTTTTGATAGAGAACCACAGTGGGATGGATGGATACTTAATGGCGACAGCCTATACACAGATCCATTGTCCATTCTTCCTGCGTTCCTCCTGTCGCCGGTAAAAGGCTGATTGTGCACACTGTCTGTCGGCTATACTGCAGCGTCGCAGCGAAAATGACCCTGTCCGCCGGCCTCTCTCTGAGGGAGCCGCTTTGCAGGATTGTCAGCACTAACATTGTCTTCCTGGCCCCTGATGTCACTCTTAGTTAAACCCAGCGAGAGAGAGTTGGTACAGGGATAAGGTTAATTCTGATCCTGACTGGATTCATCTGTCCCTCTCTGCATGCCTGCCTGGCCAGGTTCAAACCACACAACTCTGATAACTCTCTGTCACTCTGGTTCTTAATCTGTTTCAGCCCAAAATTAAGCAAATCACTTGTGGGAACCAGGCTTATCACAGCTTATCACAGGCTTATCACATGCTTGATCTTTAGTTACAATGAGCCCTAGCAGGACGTGTGATCCATGTTGGGTCCTGGAGCCACTGTTTTTAAGAAATTCTGCTTATTTTATATTGCATACCCTTGGGGTTTTTTTAAACTTGGTATCACAGTATCTTTTTGTGACCATTTTCAGCAGCCATTTTGTGGTCTTCGCAGTGACACTGCAGGCTAATTCAGTAGGGGATGCAAAATGACACTCATGAGCACCCTTATGCAGTGCATGCATGGCCTTTTGTTATTTGATTCCTTAAATTCCTACATCAACCCCATGAGGCTCACTTGTTATGATTTCCTCTAAATCTTGTGTTAGGCTGTACTCTGAGCTCTTTCATCTTGTGCTGCATGTTCTCTGCTCATTGAGTGTTTTGAGCTCTTGCTGTTGTGCTCATGTTGTAGAGTTCGGCGTCCACCTGGCAGAACTCACAGTCGACCCTCAGGGAGCACTTGCCATCCGTCAGGTGAGGGAAACACAAACTCAACATGCTGTGCAGGGGATTCTGGGAAAGAGAACCCCTATTCATTTCAAAATGTAGTCCATACATTTAGAATATTAATCTTAATCTTAATTAATATATATTTTACATCAAAATAAGATAATTTCCCACTAAGAGATGATAAAAAATCTTACTGTTGACTAGGGCTTTATTGTTTTCATGTGTAGTTAACTAATTTATAACATTTAAACTTTCCATAGCTGGTTGGTAACCAGCCTCATAGCTGGCTGCACGATTTTTTGCTAAAGCAGCATTGTGTAGAATTGGGTGTCATCTTTCAGCCATGCTGGATTTTCCTCCAGAGCAGCGTTTCCATTGGCCAGCTGTGAGAAATTGCAGGTCAAAGATTTCACATGTGAACTCAGCCGGGACAGGAAGGGGCAAAATATAATAATACACTTCTCACAAATATAATCAAAATAGCAGGGCTATAATTACATGGGCAAAATGGCTTTGTAAGGAAATAAAATTTGAATTTGAAGTTATTTTATTTAACTAAATCTAGTGACACCAGGGAATTATTCATAAAGGAGACCTGAATTGAATACAACCAGACATGAAAGTATGTAATAAATATGTTTAAACATTCTTTATATCACAATTTCATTATATAGTATATATGGGTTATAACCACATAGTTTAATCACTCTAAATATAATCCACTCTAATGCACAGGTAGACAAGTGCATGCTGCTCAGTCCTACAATGTGTGCAGCATACACTGTTGCTGTTGTTGAAGTTATGCTGCTTTCATATGGTGTCTGGTTTATCATATATGCCAGTTTCTCAGCAGGAAGTGCACCTGAAAGCCTGACCAAGTCGCACAATCAAATAAATAAATAAATCACAGTTTTAGATTTTACATGAATTGTCTACACCATTAATCCAATGTGCTGTCAAAACAAATCCACCCAACTACACGACTATGGTTCAGTGTCACTAGCTGCCCAAAGTCCACATCTGTAATGCAAAACTGCGTTGCTAGCTCAATTTACTTGTAACTAAATTATTCAGACAGATTGCAAACACACATAGATTAGCCACAGCAGGTAAAAACACATTGGGATACAATCACTGGCCAGATGGCATTCTTCATGAGGAGGCTCCATGTCATTAGCATTGACCACATATCATAAATTCCATACCTGATATGCACAACGGGGGTATGAGCCAATTTCTTTGCAACAAAATACAATCACTAAGAGATTCAAGGGGTTTGCCAAAGTCATCAAGTTTCAAACTGGGCTGCAGCAGCTTTAAGGTCTCTGTTCTGTCCATCATGCTGCGCTTATGTGTTGTCCTGATTGACCAAGGAGTTACCTCATATCAAATAACATGTTCATCATTCTGTGGTTGTCTTGTCATTTGTGTACGTGCAGTTAGCGTCTGTCATCCTGAAGCAGTATGTGGAGACTCACTGGTGTTCCCAGTCCGAGAAGTTCAGGCCTCCTGAAACCACAGAGCGGGTGAGTAGTAAACAAACAGCACTGCACCTCAGATATGTTTGTTACTTGTACTTATGGCAGAAGGTCTATCTTTGCAAAAGTAAGTGCATACACAGTTCTTTCTTATTTGACTTTCCAGGCTAAAGCTGCCATCAGAGAGCTGCTGCCTGGGGGTCTGCGCGAGGCCATCAGCAAGGTCCGCTCCAGCGTGGCCTACGCCGTGTCGGCCATCGCCCACTGGGACTGGCCTGAGGCCTGGCCGCAGCTCTTCACCTTGCTGATGGAGATGCTGGTCAGTGGAGATGTCAATGCTGTGCACGGAGCCATGAGGGTCCTCACAGGTATGCAGTGACACACACACACACACACACACACACTCTCTGTATACTCTAATATTGTACATCTGACATGTATCCCTAGACATGCAAATACAAAGTAGATCCAGTAGATCTGATGGTTACAGAGGAGTATTTACATGTTCGCTTCTTTATGGGCCTGCCTGTTTATGCTTAAAGTGTATTGTACTGTATTCATTGCACATAGTCTGTTCATTTTGTGTTTTAGTTTATCTCATTTTAACAGACACGTTAGCTCATCACAGACACTTAGAGATAGAAAACAGAGTCTTAGCAGATAATAATCTGAGCAACTGGAGCTCTGGTCCTTCTGTTAGTTTATCTAACTCACCCTTGTCTGTTGTGTCCAGAGTTTACCCGGGAGGTGACAGACACACAGATGCCACTTGTAGCTCCTGTGATCTTACCTGAGATGTACAAGATCTTCACTATGGCCGAGGTACTGCAGCCCTTCCCTCTCCTGGTCACTATGTAGGGATGTGATGATGAAAACTTTTTTTTTTCTTTTTTTTTTAGTTAAAGATTTTTCTGAACACTAAACTTCTGTCAAATTCCAGTGAGCAATTATACTGTTGTGTGGTCCTTATCACATCTCTTATCACCCTCCACTTTGTTCACAGCAAGGCTGCTTTTTCTTCTAATATAATGTGATGTTCCCTTGCCATAGGTGTACAGTATTCGTACCCGTTCCAGAGCAGTGGAGATCTTCACCACCTGTGCCAACCTCATTTGTGCTATTGAAGAGCTTGAAAAGGTGAGACAGAGAGAACAACAACAGCAAAAAAAAATGTACTTACATATCCCATTTGCAAGGCACTATCACTTACAGTACCTTATAATTTCACGAGACTACATATTTAGTTTGGTGTTATGCTGGGACAACGAACAAACTTTTGAGGGACAAAGATACTTGTCAAAAATAATCTGCATAAAAAATTAATATATGATGCTGAGTTTTTTTTAAATCAATATAGTTGGAACCCAACATGGAAAAACTCTAGGAAATTTTTATTTGTTTGTAACATAAATGATTGATCTTCCCTCTCAGAGCTTTAACATGATGTATTACATAATATTGCTCAAATGATTTTGTTCAGATTAATTACTGAATTAGAAAATTGCTAACTTTCGAAGAAAGACCTGGTCTCACTAACACTGATTGAGCTTAATTCATAAAATTAATAGAACTTTTTTTCCAAAGAGATCACAATTAGAAGATATCTTGGGCTAGATTAAGCAATGCCTGTCAGGAAAGGCATGGGAAAAGGAGGTGACCTGGATGAGATACTTGCTGATATGACAGCACAGTAATCACGCTGTGTGTTTTGCTTCACTTAGAACTCTGTACGTCGTCCTATTTGTGTTTTCAGGGTGCGGCTAAAGCGCTGATTTTCCCGGTGGTGCAGCAGTTCACAGAAGCGTTTGTCCAGGCCCTGCAGATGCCTGACGGGCCGTCCTCTGACAGTGGTCTGAAGATGGAGGTCCTCAAGGTGTGTGGCTCGACAGAGCAAAGTGTGGTGGGGGTTTTTTTTTAAATAATCTTAAATTGTGGCAAAATATCATCAATACAGCAGCTGAGTGAACCACATCACATTGTGTTTCAATTTGGTGAAATATGGAAAATGAATCAAGTAGTTGCCTGGAGCTAGGGATCAGCATGTGGGTTCATTTTTGTACATGCTAGCCATTTTTAATGACACCTCAGTCATTATGTTCAGCTTTAGACTCACACTCATTTCACATATTGTGATCTGTGATTTGTTGTTTTGAAAGAATAATCTCATCAGAAAACTTCATATCCACTAAAAACACAGATCTGGAAAAAGAAAATGTCTAAGAACCTTGAAACCTTTAAATCAGTCTTTTTTTTTCTTTTTGTCTCAGGCGGTTACAGCGTTGGTGAAGAATTTCCCCAAACCCATGGTGTCGTCCATGCAGCAGATACTGCCCATTGTGTGGAACACACTGACTGAAAGTGCATCTTTATATCCTTTACAATGCCAGTCATGGACTAGCCAGGCCCATGTGGGGATAGTAACCTCGACTGTTGGCGTCTTACCGTTCATAAATAGGTTCCAGTCAAGGTGGAAAAACCTGCTACCACCGAAACGCTAAACGCCGTTGTCAGTTTTTTATTCCACCCATGCTAACAAAGCATGAATAAAAGCAGAAGTAATCTCTTTACTTTGAAAGAACATCAGACACGTTTGGTTGTGTTCAAACTGGTGCTTTGAGATATTTCTCACCATTGAACCAGTGAACAAATTGATATTGAACCATCTTTTGGCCTTTTCATCAGAATTTGCAGTGCCTACACACTCAGGAAAGACTGGAATATTCCAGGTTGCTAAAATTATGTCATTTCACATGGATTAAATTATATCTCTCAAATAAAATGCTTTTACCTCAGTTGACACTCTCTGAGTGACTTATACTGCAACAGAAGAATAAAAGTGCTACAACAGTCATGAAAATCCTGTCATGGTTACGGCATTTGAGCATTTGTGGAATTAACTGCAAAATGAGTGTGAAAACCCTTTAATAAGCTTAATTCCCAGCTCACCACAATTACACACAACAATTTTCTTGTGTTTGAGTTATTTTTAGAGTGATTATTTCTTAACCACGTGTTCACTTATGTGAGAACAGAGGTCAACTACACAGAAGAAGTGGATGACCCCGTAGACTCAGATGGTGAGCAGCCGTCATATAATCCATGCTTTTGTGTTTTTACATAACACATGCAGATTGTAACAGCGTCCTCTCAACTCCTCGCTCCCTCCGATGCCTCGTTTTTGCAGGTGAAGTTTTGGGCTTCGAGAATCTGGTGTTTAGTATCTTTGAGTTTGTCCACACGCTGCTGGAGAACAACAAGTTCAAGAGCACGGTGAAGAAAGCCCTTCCCGAGCTCATCTACTACATCATCCTCTACATGCAGATCACCGAGGACCAGGTGGGAAACTACATCACTGAACGGGTTGTTGAGTTGTCTGCGGGTGTGGGAGGGTGCATGGACAGAAGTGGGTGCTGGTGTGACCGATCCCTCTCATCCAAGGAGGCATCCTGTTGTAATTTTGTAATCTCTGATGTCAGTTGTTTGTCTGTTGTTTCTTCAGATCAAAGTGTGGACTGCCAACCCACAGCAGTTTGTAGAGGACGAGGACGACGACACCTTCTCCTACTCTGTCAGAATCTCCGCTCAGGATTTGTTGCTGGTGAGATAAATATGTATGACAGATGATGTAATTTCTCAACATTGCAGCATGAATATGCAATGGACAAAATGTGAAGATTAAAATAATAATAATAAGATGCCTTATTGACTGTAGTTCCCTGTCTTAATTGAGCTGTTCCTTTATGTGTCACACAAAAATTCCATTGTGCATGCAGTTGGTGACAATACATCAAATCCATTTTCATTGCCTCAGAAGACATAATGGGTTTGAATCACCCTCCCTCATAGCTTTTGTGCCTGTATACAGTCACCACACTCAAGACAAACCTCTAATTAGGAGCCCAGTCTTTCCCTCATTTCTTTGTCCTAATTAGTTTTCAGTGCAAATCAATTGTGCATGTTCTTTCGCAGGCAAAGCTCATGTTATTGCTACGACTACTACTATTTTAGACTAGTAGAAGTCAACTTACATGACAAGTTAAAAACCTTCAGCTGTTGAAGGCTTTTAACTGATCAAATCTACAGTTAACTTCATCAAGTACTTGGACGAGTTTTATCTGTCACAGAGATTCTTTTTTTCCCCACATTCATTTTACCAGATTATCCATATTAGAAGAACTAGAAGAAATAAAACTAGCTTTATGCTTGATGGAGATTGAAGGACTCTAATACCTGCTAGGCCTCACATGCTCCTCGAGGAACATGCCTCCTTTCTCTTGTTTTCCTTCTCCCACACATACAGCCTCCGCAAACAGTCAAGTCAGCTGCTAAAAATGTTGCCCTAGTTCTCAGAAAGTGGATGGGGTTGTTTACTATGAACAGTATGTGCCTTTCTGTATGGTGTCAGAATGTGGGGTGCTGAGCATTACAGTCACAGGGGTCAGAAATGTCCAGTTTTCATGAGTTTGCTGTGGTTGCATAGCAACGCCCGGCTCACCAGCTCACTTTGTTGCCTCTGATCCGCCTTGTGTGTGTGTGTGTGTGTGTGTGTGTGTGTAATGATGTAACCCTTGACTTCTTCATACAGGCTGTTGCCACAGAGTTTCAGAATGAGAGTGCAGTAGCGCTGGCAGCGGCAGCAACTCGACACCTGCAGGAGGCAGAGCAAGCCAAAAACAGCGGCAACGAGCACTGGTGAGGAGACACGGCTTCACTCACACTGACTGACACACCATGACTTTCTCTCTCTGGTTGAAGCCCAGTGTCCGGACTAATGACTCTGAGCCCCCGAACGTTTAGGACTGTTACACCGCAAAACAGCAAGTGCTTAAAGACTCTGAACTTTTTGTGGACTTTTTCAGTTTTCAGAGCCATTTGACTTGATTTGATACTTAATAATTAACAGTGATGCCAATAAATGAGGACACTGTGGAAAAGTCCAAAAAATGTAAACATGCCCAGCATGGCAGATATTAGGCGGGAAAAGTTTATGTAAATGTCAGTTTTGCCTATGCAGTTTTTTTTCAGTGTTGTACATGTAATTTCCTCCGAAGTTTTCATCCGATGAAAAGTGACGGTCACAGACATTGGGGTTTTCCACATGACACAGATGTGTTGTATCCAAGGCAGCGTGTGATGCCCTTTGTATCATTTCAAGCTTTCACACCATCTTGCACCTGCTTACTATGCTGAACATGTGACCGCACTAAAGTCCACGAGGGTTCAGTTCTTGAGTTCAGAGTTGAGTCACCGGGATTTACCCTCCTTTGTTCTCTCCGATTTTCTTTATTGCTCTCACTCGCGGTCTAATTTAGGTCAAATTTGTTGTTGCTTGCATATCATTCAGAACTGAAGAAAAGAACAAAAAAATACAATTTGTACAGGAGAGGCAGAGATTCCTGAAGTGGCTCTAAAAACATTCCACTCCAAAGTCTCTTTGCCCCTCACTACCTACTGTCTATTCACCCTCCCTTTTTTTTACCAGGTGGAAGATCCATGAGGCCTGCATGTTGGCCCTGGGTTCAGTCAAGACCATCATCACAGAGAACGTGAAGAATGGCCGTATCCAGTTTGACATGCACGGCTTCCTGGCCAACGTCATCCTGGCAGATCTCAACCTGGGAGGTTAGTCCTGAACTGATCTTTGGACAGTTATGCCTTAAATTGTGGTAAACAAGTCAGTGGACCAACAAAGGATTTGTTTCTTCAAATATTTAGCATAAGTGTTCAGTTTTTGGGATACTCTGCAAAATGCATGTCTTGTGCTTCCCTGTGCTGTGGTGCTTCAATATTTGATTTAAAAAAACAACAAAGTGTCCTGGCACTGTTGCTAGTCCAGTGGTTTGATAGATGCTACATGATTGTCGAGGACAAAAATGTAGCATATTACAATAATGTATTAATGTAGCTGCTGCAGTACATACTGTAGATCTGAGCCTCATACTGTAATAATTTACAGTAGGGAACATTCTTACCAGAGATAGCAGGCCACGGTACACCCGTTTAACCTGATTGAGAGGCAAAGAAAAATAAACACCACACCATGGAGTTCAAAAATATAAATTCATCTTTATTTGATAATTCACAATATTTAAAAAGGTCCTTAGTTGAGACCAACTAAACGGCAAGACCGCGCTGTGGGTCAGGGAGGAATTTACTGGCTTCACCTTAATTCAGATGCACACAACATAAAGGTAGATCCACTACAGGCCCACTAATACACAGGCTACCACCCCAAAAGTCACCGCAATTCCACCCTCAGGCAGCACACGTTAAAGGAATTCCACCAAAGCGTTTTCCCTGCACCCTTTCCAGACCCCAATTGTCCAACCCCCCACTAAACATTGAGGGTCACATTAGTCTCAGCCAGTCTAAGCACATAGAAAACACAGCAGTGTAAACCTGGCCCAATACTCCCAATTATTATCGTCAGCCTTGCCGGCTTTTCCTCCTCCAGTGCATCCCTCTTGCTCTCCTCAGTGTTACTGGATGGCTGGTAACTTTACTCTTCATCCTGCCTTCCATCAGACTGCGTTGGCGTCTGGCTTTGTCTGTGGCTCCTGCAGATTTTATGTTTTGGCACAGTCTTTTATCCACCTTCCCATATTTTGAATCATCCCTCTGAACATCTCCACTACTGTCTTGTTACAGGCCTTCAGAGTGTATTTCACAGTCTGCATTGCATTGCATGTGGGGATGCTCGTTTTGGTGCTCTTGGGGTCAAATATATCACCCATGGTTTTGACCAAAGGACTGTGGAATATGGACAGAGCACCTTTTATGACCTTGCTTAGTGCCAGGTACTTGGATGATTCAGAGACATGGGCCCACCAATCCACCATGTCTTCCCCTTCTCTGAAAGTGCCCAAGCTGGGATCTGCATTGTACCTCACCATTTCAAAGTGTACATCACATCATCACTTCCTGTTGCCATGCAGTGTTGCAGCCTGGTGGTCAGCTTCCTCAGGCGGATCCCAGCCTGTGAGTGGCCTCTGAGAGTGGAGTCCATGGCAAACACTGATTGCAAGACTAAACTCTCTGAAGGCTTCTTCAGCTGCAGGTAAAGGCCAGTGGTGACATATGCCTTGGTTACCTGAACGAACATTAGCAATTACTGCATACTGTGATACAATGGCAACGCAATTAATCACAACAATTAATAGAAAGAAATGTAATTTTGAGGTACTAAAATCATGTCTGGGTTTCTTGGCCCTGATTGCATCTGCCTCTTTTCCGACATAGTTGTCTTAAGAGCTCCTCCAAAGGATTCCTGCAGAGCTCCTTTGCAGAAAGCTGTTCAAAGAAGTGGTTGAAGGGCTCTACAGATTTTTTTTTGCTGCATTGTATATGTGATGGCAGGAGTGTCCTATGTCCAACATTGTTGGGCAGTGTGTGCTGTGGATCGTGGTCTCGAGGCCGATCTTGCCTCCTCTCGTGACCCTGCAGGAATCCATCCTAACGCTCACCACAGTTTGCCATGGTATTTCATGCTATGTGAAGCAGTCACAGGCACAGAGTGACTTCTCCAAGCTGGCAGCATTCACCCTCTGGGGCCGGTTGCATCAACTGGTCTTAAGCTGAGTCGGTCGTAACTTGGCATTTTAAGTCCAACCTAATATTTACATCAGTTGCACCATCTAGGCTTAAGCTGTCTTCTCACTAAAACCTCACTGGACTTCAAAGTAGGGCTGCTCGATTATGGAAAAAATCATAATCACGATTATTTTGGTCAATATTGAAATCACGATTATTTACACGATTATGTCTTTGAATTTGGAACAGCATTTATTGAACATATTAAAAAAAAAACACTCCTGTTAAATATATAAAAATATCTTGTAATGTAGTAGTAAAAAATAACCTGTTGTTGTAGGACTTTCTATTCACGCATAGTAATGCAGTCAAGTTGACTACATGTTCCAATCGCCATCCAGTGACAGTTGTATTACTATTAGGCTATATATGACGTTGGTTAATTGTCGCATGACATTTCAGTAATATTGGATTTATCTGTCATGGAGTTTGAAGAGAAACGGTTTCATTCTCATACAGAAATTGCCTTTCTAATATCTGGGGGGTTTATA
>OMLF01013634.1:0-11214 GCA_900302615.1 Holocentrus rufus | reverse complement strand
CACACACACACACACACACACACACACACACACACACACACACACACACACACACATGCGCGCACACACAAAACGTACTCCAATCAATCTTCTGCTGGAACTATAATTCATTCTAAACACAATCATTTAATCCATCTAAGGTACAATATTTGCATCATAATTCAGAAAGTGAGGTTGACTAATTAGGCTTCACAGGCGTAAGACTATGACTCATCCCGATCATGCCGCGCCTTACAAGACTTTCAAATAACTCACAACCGGGTACCATCTCACATAAAATCTCTGATCTCCATCCAAGCGCTTTCCCACAAAAGTCTTATCACACTACAGGATCATACAGATTCTCTTCTGATAAAATCAAACTTACTTTGATGTTATTGCGAGCCTTGGGACGGCTTGATGATTGAGTCAGCACCGCTCAGGCTAGAAGAAGAAGAAGCCGATATAGCTTAGCGAGAAGAGGATTTATTGTATGATTTAAGGATAAATTCTCACCCAAAGAATAGTTTAGCAAAGAGCCACCCAAAGTCGAGCCGAATCTGCCTCTTCCCATGATTCTTTTTGGGAGTGATAAGATAGTTGACCCTATTTTGGAACGTTTGTTTTGTATTTGCAAAGTGATTTTGATATAACTTAAGTACTGCAAGTGTTCAAGATGAATTTACAAGAAGAATTTAATGACCGCACGGACTCTAAATGACCGCTGTCCAATCCAATTTAGCCCACAGCCCATCATCCAAGTTATGTTTTGGCATTTGGCCCGGCGTGTGAAATACTTGGGCAGCGCTGGTTGAGCAGAATATAGTTTTGAATGGAATAATGCTGTATTATTTTAATGGTTGGAGGCTTGGTTGGAGGCTGCTTGGTGAGGGCTGCTGTCACAAACTGAAGAGTTTCATTCCCCTAATGAGATATACACAAATAAAGTGATGCTTGCTAAAAAAAAGAAAAAAAAGAAAAGATATTTAAACAAATGATGGTTTTTGTTAAATAACGTAAGGTAAGCGAAGTCTCTGGTCCCAAAAATAAAGCACTTTTACAGGCTGAATGGACACGCAGCATTTTGGAATAGAAATCTTCAAATACTGTGTGGTGTGAGAGGGTCATAGATGTAATCAGAGCCCCTCTGACCCAACTGCTCTGCTCTATTAAAGTATTAAAGCTGGAATACACTGGGGAGAGGCTGAAGGACAAAATCGAGAAACTTTTTCCCCACCCAATACACTAGGTGTGATAGCCAAAGTTGTCAAACTTTGAAAAGTATCAAAAGTATTCCTTTTAAGTGTTAAAGTTGAAAACAAATCTTAAATTGGTTTAACTTTGCCCTCCCAACTCCAGAAACTATTCCAATCGATCTCGGTAGTCTGTCTTCCAACACAAAGCCAGTAGCCAGAGAGCTGGGAGTTGCTTTTGACAGTAACTTGACTTTGGAAGAGCGGGTAAAGGGGATGGTGCAGCTCTGCTTCCTGCAATTGAGGAACATTAAAAATTAAGTTGTTTTTATCCTTCATTGACTTAGAGAAGGTCGTCCATTCTTTTATCTTATTTTGTTTAGACAACTGCAGAAGTCAAAAAACTGATGCCTGCAGCTCAGGCAGGAGGCAGCAGCACTTTCCCCTGCTGTGCTCCCAAGTGCCAATTTCTATAAGTAGCGACAAATTTGGTAAATAAGCTCTTCCTGATGGGTTTAATGTCATCAGCACTTTCAGCTGATGGCAACAGCAATTCGTGACCCCAATGTTTTGATGTCAAGAGTGCAAGACACAGCGATGGACGCAACAACTTGCAATCTGGAGCGTTTTGGTGGCTCGCTATGCTAGTTGGGTCTGCAAGTGGAGCAATGACTTTGCCTGTCATTCTTTAAGCCCCGTCTGCTGTGTTTGCTTTGTACTGTGTTTACTATTTAATATGAAGATACATAAAATATCCTCAGGAGAAATCACAGAATTCATCACTGCAAAGCTCCAGGTATGTCTTTCTGGTATGTTTTCTTTTTTTTAATACATTTTATTTATTCATCTTACATTGTCCTTGTATTTGTTTTTTTCCATATTTTTGATGCCTGAATGATGAGCCAAAGAAAAATAGCTGTTAAATTTTTCAAAGCAAATATAGTCGATGCAATTGCAAATAAAACAATAATACAAAATGGCAATAACAATCATTATAATGATAATAAATAACTTGTCTTGTCTAAATGGGGAGTTAATGCAAGCAAGTCAGTGATGTTAGCCAAGCACAGTTCATCTAACCAGCAGTTTAAAGTTGTCTTCATGTAAACAGTATGAGGGGTTATTTGAAGACGCAGCATTACACCATGAACCTGATGGCTTTCAGAATGATCAGGAACCACGAGCCAGTGTGCACATTCCTCTTTACAAACAAGTACAGATCTCCCAGCCAATTCTTTTATTCTATCTAAATTTGACAAGTTGCCTCTATGAGCCAATGCACATGTTAGATTGGCTCTTACCAAACAGCTACAGTATAAACACCGCCTAAGGGCCAATATACATTTTCAACTCCAGACATTGTAAACAGCACTGACCATAATTACTTTCCCCCCATTTCCCATCTGGGTAATTCTGTTTCTTGAAATATCCCCCAGTACTTTACCCCCTGTCTGCAAAGTTTAAACATCTCAAAAGTAGCTTTCAACATGACTTGATGGCTGTTTCCATAATGGCTCCATCACAAAATTTGTATATGCACTTTATTTGAGAAGCATCCTTGATGGCACAATGGAAACCAATTATTGGCAATTTCTCAGAGCATCAGCCATAAATGATACAACCATCACTATTAGTGACCTTCTGTTGTGACAAAAGCAAACAGTCAATGTTTGAATGCAACTTGGATCTCTTTGAGGCTCCTAAATGTTGTCTTTTGTCACAATAAAGACATATTTTTACCATTTTTCTTCTGATTCACACTGGATCCAGCTCCTTGACTTGCTTGGATACATCTCTGCTCTTTCCCAAGCATGAATTGCCAACGCTGTGATTGTATTTTTATTGAATTGTACCTTTAAAACAAAAAGCAAAAAAATTCCAAACCTCAGATGAATCGCTTCGATCCATCGATTCATTCACACATCAGATGAATCGCTTCGATTGCCACTAATTGGAGTCCAAATAAATGAATCACCCATTATTGCATGCACACAGAGCTGCCTGTTGAATGGCGGCATTATGAGGTGACTCGGAAATATCCAACCTCTCCAGCACTGTGCAGGTTTCTGATTTCAAAATACTTAGAAAATATTCCGTCGAGTGTCGTGATATGTAGATGTTATTTACAGTTTTTTCAGGTAAGGCATGCCATTAGTCAAAACTTTTCCCATCGACGAGAGCTGTGGTTCCTGTGTTAGTGGGTTACAGTCTCTGTGTCACAGCCGACGCCGTTGCCATGACGATAATACTGCATACTGAGGGGAGAGGGGGAGGGGGGCAAAAAACTTCTGTCATCGAACAATCTCTGAGATAGTTTGCCAACTTCTGATGTGAATTCCTCAAGTCACCTTTTGCACCGCAGAGCAAAACAACAATCCTAGATCCTTCACCTTAGAGTCTGGGATTCACTTTCTTATCGTGCGTTCACAGTCCCAATACCGGCTTCTCCCAATCCAATTAGCGTCAATCTAATCTCAGAAACTCAGAGCAGAATCTCTCTTTTGTCTGTAACGAGAGATTAGCATCACCTAGAAAAACACAGGCAAGTACATTAAGAACCAGACCTCGGTCAAATAGCAGTTGCAAATAATTTCTAGCGTTTGTTTTAATCTGTTCAGAGAACCGGGTGGCTACATGTTAAAAGCCAATTCAGATGGAGACGGATGAGTTGTCAATCACAGAGAGGAGCGCTCACTTTCAGTTTCAAATGCTTTCCCATCCTGTGAGACCTTCTGTCATGCACTGTGTTAGCATGTCTGACAAAGCCTGCCCATCTGGCACCTGAGACTAAAACAAACCATTAAAAATATATGCAACTACTATCCGACTCAGAGGTACACTCCATGGGCATATGTTGCATACATATCAAAAGAAGTACATTCATGTAACTGCTATTATGTCTTTTTTTTTGTCACACTAGCTTTGGTTCATATGAGACATCTTTAGTTCAGAGAAATAATTAGTAAACAGACGGCACAGTTACTTCATTAAAATGTTATAAATGAGGGGGAACAGACAAATGAATATAGCCTGTGGGCAGAATACTGCTTCTAGAAGTGTGTGTGTGTGTGTGTGTGTGTGTCTGTGTGTGTGTGTGTGTCTTTCCCTGCTTGAGGAACACAGTGAAACATGTAAGACGCTTGGCCATCATTGTAAGTGGCACCTCAAAAATGATACGTTGAAACTTAAAGTGCTGAGTCTCTGTTATAAAACGATACACATATTACTATATATATGAAAATGAAAGAGGACAGGTATAGTCAACAGATGCCTTTCACACAGCCTCTCTGAATAATATATGTTTTGTTGCCACCTAGTGATAGGATTGGGTAAGAGATCGTTGGGGGCAAGGTTATAACAAAGGCTGGATTTCCACTGCAGGCTCACCAGGCCTCCAGAAAACCTCATCGCTCCGTTCAAATTTTAAAAGCTCCTGTGAAATTGCTTCATGTGGGGGAGAAAAAAAAAAAGGAGATTTATGCATGTCACACGACGCAAGTCAAAATGAAATACAGCCACAGATGTCTGCAGGAATCAATTGTTTCTGCCAGAGCAATGATTTGTTTCTTGAACCTGTTTGGGGAAAAAAAGTCAAACAGCTGATGAGGTCACTGGGGGCTTTAAATCTATTTCCTTTTGTTTGTTTCCTCTTAACCCGTTTATTATATATGACAGGTCAAGATTTTTCCATTGCTTTCTAAACATGGAAAATATATGGGATCTTTTTATCCGGCGATATAAAAATTCAAACTCATTAGGTGGAAAAAAAGAAAAAGATTTGAGCATTGTTCAGTTATACTGACATCAGAAACTAGGAATCACCTGAAATGGCGATACACATTTTGTCAAATATTAAATTTATATGGCGCTTCGTGTGCACAGTAGCTACCTTGTGATTTGTTGTAACATTAAAATATAGACATATTGACCTCTGGTTTTAAAATTAATAACACCAGAGTAAGGCAATCAGATATGGCTATGGTTATAGTATTGGTGTCGTGTTTGTGCATGTGTGTGTGTGTGTGTTAGTGTCTATGTGTATGCATGTGTGCCTGTGTGTCCAGACTTTCCATCCTGATGCGTTATCTCTTTACTTCATTGCCCTTCATTGCCATTTACAGCATACAGTGCAAAACAGAGCAGAGCGAACAAAGTACATCTGCAGTGTTTGCCTCAAACCTCCTCAGTCATCATTAGCGTGTCCACCGGAGTCACGTTTTCCACACAAGGCTTAAATCAAAATCTGGTTCTTTAACTCAGAGCAAATGCCGACTTTGTAGACTAAGAGTGTCTGTGGAGGACTGAAGTGTAGGCTCGCCCACTGTCTTACATACAGTAGTTTGTAAAACTTCAGCTTTGCGCATGTTTTTGACATCAGTTTGACTTTCAGTCCTGGTAAAATGGAAGACAAGCCGATGCAGGATCGATAGGCTGAGAGGAACGATGCAAAACAGATGTAGGCTTTCTGGTCAAAAGGTTTTTTTTTGTGGTTGATCCTCCAAGATGATAATTTGCCGTGCCACAGAGCTGCCACCCTGGGTTGGTTTCAGTGTCTTGCTCAAGGGCACTTCAGCAGTTTGGACACTTTGGGGTCGCTGGAGGCCAGTTCTGGGGCCCTCCAGTCACAGGGGACGGGTCCTCGTGGTGACCAGGCCGCCCTGCTGCCCAAATAATGGCTCCTAGGCAGTTTGGGGTCAGACGTAGATGCCCTCGGGGTTGAGGCTGGAGGAGGCAGCGTTTTGAAGGGTTCGGAGGTCGCTGGGTAAGAGGCGCGAGGAGCCAAGTCGCTTCAGAGAGCCAGAGTCGACCTCTGTACAAGGGGGCAAATAAACAAGACTATTAATCCATCAGCCAGCCATAAGGGTGACTTTACACATATCAGCTCTCTAAGTTCTATCATATGATCTCAGTTTTTCAACTTTCTGCCTGAAACACAGTACAATTATTTCTGTCATTATAATTTATGAATTAGCCACAATAGAAAAGCAGCATTCCTTACATTTTTATGCTTTATCAACTTATTAGGAAAGGTCCTACTTTTCTCAAATGATGGATATTAAACTTGAAACAAAATGAGGTGCAATGAAGCAATGAAGAAATGGGGACAGATGATAAAAATGACAGGAAAAGCATCTTAAGGGATTTTCAAAAATAGACATGCTATGATATAAAAAAAAAAAAGTCACGTCCACCAAATTACTTTTCCATGTAGTCAAATCCAGAAAATGTGACTCTACAACTGATATATAAATTTGTTCCCAAGATGAAATCAAGGGTTTTTATGGGTTACTGCTACAATCTTGAAGTATTGCATGACTTTCATTAAGTGGAACAGTTATTGATAGACATGACTTGGTATTGGCACAACAGCCTTCAGATCCACCAACTGGTATTTTAAGTCCAACCCGTCATTCTCAGTGTGCCCAAAAGGTGGCACTGCATCCACACTTATGCTACAACAATGTGAATGCCAATTTTTTTTTAACAAGCATGTCTTCGAATGGATTTCTTTCTCATTGAATGTGTGTGTGTGTGCGTGTGTGTGTACCATTGTTATTCTCCTCAGTGGGCTGAGCGGGCAGCACGGTGACCTTGGTACCAGTCTGCTGAATGAACTGCTGGAGGTTAACCTGTCTCAGCTCCTTTGTCAACTGCTCAAGCTCCTGCTCCTTCTCCTGTGGTGGGGAGAAAAAAAAAAAAAAACCCATCATCATGAGACCTCAGCGGGGTCCACACCTAAGGCTGATGTAATGGAAGTCGAATAAAACACAGTGTGTGAAATATTCCCCATGCTGAGTTCAACTTCAGATGCAGAATTAGTTTGACCGCTGAATGCACAGCCATTTGCCACATAAAGTCATTATCCCTCATTAAATCTATACCAATAACAAAGAAGGAGATGTAGATAGAGAGAAGAGGAGTTAGGGAAGTTTTGAGGGAATTAAAATGTGGATTGTGCAAAAGGAGCTGCAGGAAGACAACCCTAATATTTTGCACCCACAGTTTAAATTTATTTTTTAACCCCCATGCCACTCCACTTCATTTGCATTTGCCCTTTGAGACTGAGATGGATTTAAGAGGTGAAATCCATGAGGTCTTCAATATTTGGACTCCGGGAGCCATAATCCAGTAAATATAGGTAAGGAATAATTTTCTAGGCTGAGATGAGTTAGTCCCCAGGTGGTTACGCAACTGAAGGCGAGGGATTGTGGACTTAGTCAGGCCCCTCTCTAATCAGCCAAAGAATGCTGTAATACCCTCCTCCCTTCTCCCTCTCATTACCTCACACTTCCCACACCCTGCTGGACCTTGCCTGTAAATATAGCAGTTCAGCCCATATTGGAATAGAAGCAGCCAAGGATACATTATACATTTCTGGAAGCCACAGATTAAATTTTGCTTCACTGCCCACAACTAAATGAGCTTAGATTTCTATGGTCCCGCCCGTATTCAGAGGACTTAAGTGTTTTCACACCTCAAAGGGCCAAAGCGATATAACTTTTTAATAAACATTTTCTGAAATCAAACTTCCATAAGAAGATCACTTCATGTGGAGCAATGTACTGTAATTAGAACAACCTTTTTCTTTTTTTTGGCAAATTGCCAAGGAGAGCTTAATGATTTCTTATCATGTTCAGGTTATGAATTTGGAAAATACAATGCAAACAGTAAGATGTGGGCTAGACCTGCAGTTTCTTGCTCGACTGTCCAAGTGAGCGATCCAAAGCCTTGCAGCTGCTCTCCAGCCGTGCCGTGTGTTGGCTCTGCATTTCCAGCTCTGCCCTCACTTTCCCCAGCTGGGCTCGCACCTGAAACACACAGGAAGTGGGAGCCAGTGCTCATCACATCAGTTAGAGCATGGATTCAAGTAAATAAACGTTAACAGCGAAGAAAATGATGACCACATATGAAAAACTAAAGGACATGTCTTCTTTCAGAGTGTCATTCTCTGAAGACAGCACAGTGTTAAATGTGCTACTCTGTGGTTAGTGTGGGGGTTTCAAGACTTTAAGACCCATTATTAGACTTGGCTTAAGTCTCCAAGAAGATACTTGTTGTTAGACATGATCGAGCTGAGAATCACATAACTGTTTACGCTGTATTTCAGCAGACTGAAACTCATCCTACCAATATCTAGTGTGTGAAATAATAAAATCCGTCCATTTCTAGGGCCACACAGAAACCCCTCAAGGATCTCTGAGGGTGTTCTGACTCCCTGAGAACCACTGAGTCATTAGACTGAATATACAATTAATAATTCATAATCTGGTTAGTGCTTGTGCTTGACTGGTGATAGGATTTGGCTGGCGATTGGATTACATTTCTCAGTCTACAACACACTGCATTGTGTCAGGAGGCGGTTTGATGCCTCTTTATAAAGCAGCATGTGTTGTCACTCATGCATCAACATACACAGTCTCTCTGTCTTTCTACATTGTTGGTCTATTCCTCTTTTTCTGTAGTTTTTCTTTTGTGCAGTATTATGGTTTTATGATTATTATTAAATCAGCCTCTAAGTCTGCCTTCTTTATTGTATTAAAGGTCCATGTAAAGTGGAACGTCAATGTAAAATATGCTTTAAATATATTTTATATGGTTGATTTAATTGGGTTGATCTAACTGATGCTGACTGAATCAAACCACACAGACAGATGACTGGACTGGATCGTACCTCCTCCTCATTGGCCTGCTGGTTGAGTTCCGCCTCTTGCTGCAGCCGCTCCTGCTCCAGTCCTGCCTCCATACTCTACAACAGATAGTAAGAGTAACATGCTGCCCAGTGGACCCCCTACTTTTTGTGACTTCATCAAAAGATGCAATTTAATGACATTCTATCTATCTCTGAACCAATAATACTTCTGTTGCAACAGAAAATAAACTTGAACCCATTTTTTCATTAATCACTGCTGTTTATCGCTGCAGGAAGTTCCTTTGACTCATCATGTGCAGACAAAGATCAACAGGCAAATCATATAGAATATAAAAAAGCATTCAAATATGTTGTTTCATATGTTGTTTATATATATAAATGCAACCATCTGGCGTCCAGTCGAACAGGGTCAGGGCCTCTGTCACCGGTGGCTCACCTGTATGCGGGTGAGATACTCCACCAGCTTGGCCTCACAGTCGCGTACACGGCCCTGCAGCTCAGCAAGCTGCTGTCGGAGCTGCCGTTCACTCTCCTGCTCAATCTGCAGCTCGTTCTGCCAGAATTCCTCCTCCTCCATCTCTGCCTCGTTCCTCCTCACCTGCTGCTCCAAAAGCAGCAGCTCCTCCTCCACATTTCCTCCCTGGTGAATGAAAATTGATTACACTTCAAACTTTTATGTATATAAATAGCTAATATAAAAGTAACACCAATAAGGCATATTATGCAGTGAGATATAAAGTGCCATATTGGTTCAAAATATGTGAATATCTAATTTAGGTAGGGAGCCATTTTTATATCAGTAGACACAAAGCTGGACTCGAAGAGAAAATTGCAATAAAATTTTAATAATGTTGTGGGAGCTTGAATCCAGTGTGCTGATATCTTTCCATTAGTGCCACTATCCAGCACCTGGCATGGATATGCACACGTCTACTCTTGTTGTAAATAAAGGACTACTGGCAGCTGGTTTTAACGACCTCGTTGGCCTCGCCGGCGGCCTCCTCCCAGTCTCGCAGCTCGGCTTCACAGCCCAGCAGACGGCCCTCCAGGGCCTGGAGTTTGTCCTTCTGCAGCTGCACCAGTCGGCTCAGCTCCCTGGCCGGACTCCCAGGTACAGACGCGACTCCGCCACCTCCAACCCTGCTCAGGTTGAGGCTCACACCGCCCTGCTGGGGCTGTTTGGCTGCGTGGAGGGATGGGTGGATGGAGGGAGGTGGATATGAGAAGGAATTAGGGAAAGAGATAAATATATGATTCAAGCAGGTACTTGGCAGCTAATAGAGATGAAGATAAATTGATATAATGTATGTACACAACCAATTACACAATAGGCATTGTTGGCCATTAGAATAAGGTATTCAAATGGGCCTGCTGGTCCCTGATGGGGGGCATCACCTTACCATAAATAATGACAAAAAGTTCCACACATTAATATTAATGTTGTTTTTATGCCTTAGAGTGGTGATACACAAGGATAATTTTTGGCAAATAAATAATTCCATTCATAAATCATCCCAGAATTTTATTAATTCACTCATGTCCTGGGACCAGGCTACACACTATTATATAGTGCATGGAAACAGGACAGTGACTTATTCTGGGTCCAAGATCTTGCTACCTTCAGCATCACGGCTTCTCCCAAATATGTCCCGCAGCCCCTTGGCCCCGCCGGTGAAGGTCAGAGACTTGCGCTTGGGTTCCCTGCGCTTGAGCGAGCGGTCCGCCGCTGAGGGGCGGAGCTTGGCCAGAGGCGGGAGGCTCTGCCGGTAGAAGCCGCGCTCCGGGACGCGGGCCTGGCCGTCAGACGTAGGCCGCTCGCTGACCGACGGCCCCGTTCGCTGGAGGATGAGCTGAACGTCGCTGGCATACTGACCCCACTTGTTGAGAGACACCACGGGGTTCTCATGCGGGGCCAGGTGACGCTCCGTCTCCCGCCATTTCTCTATCAAAGTGTATCTGCCGGTGCGTCCTGGGAGAAGAGAGGACAGTGTTCACTTGGTCCCAGCATGGCATGAAATCTATGCCCTTCCGTTGCAAATACACAGTGGACTTTCTGATATGAATTGATAAATTCTATAAATAAACAGGTCTCCCTAGGCAAATTGCCTACTTAATAATAGCTAAAAATTATGCAAAGTACAGTGGTAAACAGCATGAAAGGTTCACTAATTAAATGCATTCACACCTCTCCCATGCTCATGCACCAAAAGTAGTTTCAAAGAACGTCACCAACGTGTTTAGTGAAAGAACTTTACAACAGGAAAATTCAACTCAAGAAAAAGGGACATTGTGAGGGAACACAGCAGGTCAGACTGTGTGTGTGTGTGTGTGTGTGTGTGTGTGTGTGTGTGTGTGTGTGTGTGTATGTATGTGTATGCTTGTCTGTACACA
>OMLF01013632.1:0-17229 GCA_900302615.1 Holocentrus rufus | reverse complement strand
GTTTGACCCATAAGAGTTGCTCTTGTAACCTGTATGAGATATGTATTTATATATATTTAACATAGGTAAGGTAAGGTAGAACTTTATTGATCCCCGAAGGAGAAATTCAAGTACACAGCAGCAGCAGAGTGCATAACAAAGATTACAGAAATTACAACCAAGTAACTTAAAAGACAAAATAAATTGGAAGCAGTATGTATATGTACAATGTATATGTTTATGTACGCTATGAATATATATATATATATTAACTTCCCCAGACAAGGCAACCTAAATTATCCATTCAGCGTGACGTGGAGGGTCAGTTCAAACCGGAAACTTACGGTGACGGCTGAGCCACATGACGAGATGTAGGACAAGTAGTACAAGGTTAAGACATATTCAGCGGAAGTAAACAACTCCATCGGTACATAGCAAAGTATCGCAGCGGCTTAATCATTTATCCAAAGACCTTTTATAATTCACATGTGTTGTGCTTTTCTTCCGGTAGAGTTCATCGCTGTCTGAATTAAACACATTCGCAGGTAGTGTAGTTGCGGAACTTTGGTGATATTGTGAATTTACACGGCTGTCATTGTTGTCTGCACCCTGATCAGTGTATGCATCTTGATGCATGACCAGGAAGCGAGATTTTGCCAGCTATCAGCTAGCTGAGTGTCTGCGTTATGAATGCACAAAAGACTCGGAAAACAGAAAATTCATAGATGTTACGATATATATGTTTGTAATTCGATAAAAGTAATTTAGAGAACCGAGACACAGAGTTCAACGATTAATATTACTGTTACACGCGAACTATCGAGAAATATTCCTAGCTAATGTTAGCTGGCTTGCTAGCTAACATTTAGCACGATTGTTGGTGCTAACGTTGGCAGATTCACGCAGTTAGCAAGTTGGGTACTGGCGATTGCAATGGCACATTGGAGGGATTTTGTTGTAGCTGCATTTTTATTCCTGCTGGCAGGATGCGATGCAAGGATACACAAGCTCACCCTAAAGGTAAGGATCAACGTGAACAATAGTTAAATGACCTAGGTTATATAAATTACGTTAGCTAACGTTTAGCAGTGATGGTCGACCAGGAGGCATTTGCCGGGAACACTAGCTATAAACTGGTCTAAAATAGTGCCATAGATGACAGCGTTAGAGAGTTAAATTATCATATGTGGAGTTTCGGATGAAGCTAACAAAGCAGACATTCAATTTATTACAATTTAGGTATACGTTGGTGTTGTTAATTTGAACTCTGTCTAAACAAGCTGTCCGACAGTCCAGCTCTCCCATCTTTTACTTGCTCTCTTTGCCAGAATGAAACTCGGTTTGTCGTTCACCTCAACACTTTTGGTTTCTATGCCAATGGCACTCTGGATGTCAACCTGCTTTCTCTGCGCCTCCCGGAACACTTGGTGGATTACAGCAAGTATCCTGTAAGTGTGTGTGTGTGTGTTTGGGGAGGGGTGCTCAGCATATGCTGTTCCTTTAGTGGAATTTTGATCTTCAGATGAATTCTCTTTTTATTGTAATAAATACTAAAACTTTTAAGCAATTTTAACTTATATAGATACTAAGTAATCAAAGAAACTTTTCCATTTACCTTGGGGAAGTCTGGTTTGTACAGTACACACGCTGTTAAATAGATTGCGAAAATTTGCATGTGCTTGCACAAGGAGTCGAAAACATGGTAAATATTAGGTAGAAAGATGAATGCAAAGTGAACTGAAGACTGCTGACTATCTGCTACTTTTAACATAGTTGGGCGTGTGGCTATAAATAATTCAAATAGTCTTCAGTAGAAGCAAAGAGCAAATGAATCTCTGAACAAATTTGTCAGCACCTATTGGTTGCAAGTGGGCTGATAAAATGTGACAGAAGTATACAAATAGGTATTATCCTCAGATCTTACCCGCCTCTCCTTACTACTGTCCAGCCAGCAGTGCTTACATACCAATTATGGGAGATTCTGTCTTTAAAATGAAAGCATAAGGCCATGACATTGACAATGCCTTTATGCTACTCTAGCAATGAATATAGGAAACAGAATAGCTCAAATGTAGGATAAATGAATAAGCCCAGTATCAAATCTTGCCACAGTGTGATAAGGAATCTAGCATTCATGAGACAAGCAAAACACACAGTTTTGTGGTACAGCTTACAGAGAACTTGGGACATGTTTAAAAAATTTTAACTCCTCAGTAAAAAGATTTGATCAAGCGTTTATTTTTAATGATAGAAAGAGATCAATTTATACTTATCTCGTTAATTAGAGGAGAGTAATTGATCTTTAATTATTAAGGGTATAGGGTAACTTACACAAATGAGGATACTAAAATTCCATATGAATAAAATGAAATACCTAACAGGGATAATTGAAGTTTTTTTTTTTTTTTTAAGTTTTTTTTTTTTTTTTTTTTTTTACTTTATATGGGGTTGCGACCTGTTGTAAGGTGTCAATGACAATGAACCATATACTTACAATAGATTTCCTGGTTTGACATTATTTTCCTCATACTTGTCCTTTGGTACTAGTTGTTCAGACAATGGGGTTATTCATTTAATACTGAAAGTATTTTATCACCAAGTTGACCACTTCCTAATTTAGAGAATTATGAGAATTCCCATTTGTATATTGAGAGCTTCATCATTGAGCACTCAAACTACACTTTAGGCACTCTCATCAAGGAAGTGGTTCAACAGCGTTTTTAAATGTTTCCAGCAGCAGACAAATGTCAGGCTAACAGTCTAAACTTGTGAATTAGGAGACTAATTTGCATTCTAGCCAGAGAGAAGAGTCGCCTGATTTTGTGACTTCAACACTTTTTCATTTTACTTTGTTCGGATCTCACAAATAATGGTAATAATAATAAATAATAATTAACATACACACACACACACACACACACACACACACACGCACACAATTTATTAATTTATGTATTTATTTTACACAATTGAGCCTCAGGTTGGATTCATACCATGATCACATCCATTTAGACTTATATACCAACCTTATATACCAATAATGCTGCATGTGTTGTGTGTGTGTGTGTTTTCCTCACTTTGCCCGTAGGTTGGGTTCAGTCTTTCCAAGTCTCGTGTGAGTGGAGTCCTGTCTTACACAGTAAGTACATCCAATTCACAATATCTGTGTGTTTCACAGATGATGCAGAAGACACAGCAGTCATACTGGGGTTGTTTTCAGATGTAGAGGTTAGAGATTTGTCTGAATTGTGTGGCAGTTGTGCATTCATAGAAATTAGCGTCATACATCACATTACGCTATCTAATGTCATGAATGCAACTAAAGTGTGATGCAATAATAAATTAGTGAATGATTGATGAGGTGATCTGGACACTGATGCATCAGATTATTGGTAATGAAGAATAGATATAGTGTTGTGATATAAACTGGTCCGTTGAAACTTGTGATTTAGAGTGACTTTGCTGGTTATGATTTTTTTTTTTCCTGCAGGCAGAGGAGACAGAGTCATGCCCGCTCTCGCCCCCCTCACCAAACAGCAACGAACCTGTCATTCTCTTTATTATTGATACTAACAACCTCAGGTATGTATATTTGAGTGCCACTTTCACCTGAGACAGTAACCCTGCACCAACAGCTTGATGCCTAGGCTGATTTTTAACCGTGCGTGTTTGTTTGTGCAGTGTCAACGTGAAATCTTCAGGCGTCAAAGACAACGTCTTGACAGCAAGGCTTAAGACTGTGGTGCAGCCTCCTAACGATAAAGGTCAGTGCCACTCATGGATAACAGCTGTTACCAAAATCACACCAATCTGATGCTGTCAGCTCTGTGCATTTAGAGATTTTAGCTCGTGGCCATTTTGTTAAAGCCAAGGGACATGAGGCTGAGCTGGTTGTTTGTGTCGTTAAGGTACAAGGAACACGAGGGACGCTCCTCCTGATTCTGCTGATAAGCCTGAAGATGGAAAAGGATCAGATAATCAGAAAACACAGACGGCGGAAAAGCCAAAGAATGAAGTGAAGGGCACTAAGACTGAACATGAGCCAGCGGAGAATAAGCCAGAAGCTGCGAAGAAAGTGGAGGAAAATGCACTTCAGGTATGTTGTATATCTGTGTCTCTGTGTGCCTGTGTGTGTAAGATGTACTTCTGAAATTAATTTCTAATCTATACTTGCCTCTAGCTGGGGAAGAATGACCAGCAGCTGACTTTAGCTCTGGACAAAGTCAACGGCTCCTACAACTTCAGCGTGAGTACACCAGTCTTAAATAATATTTCTGAAAGGATATTCCTGAAAATGTTAAGAAATTCACTAAATAGTTTGACCCTTGTTGAACTAGACATGTTTTTGAGATGTCAGTGAACTTAAGTAACCTTAAATTTTCACTCCTCTGATTGACCTCCATTCCAGAGGGGCTTTGAAAAGGGGAAAAAAATCCCTCCTTGTCTGATGTAAGAGCTTTTGTTTGGTCGAGTTTTACATTAAAATGCTTTTGGTCTCTGCCGCCTTTGTAGTTCCACATGATAGTTGGCCAGCTGGATGAAGGTCTGTACAACCTCAACTTCCACTTCTGTCAAAACATGTTGCCTGGAATCGACATACCCTACTCTTTCAGTGTAAGTGGAGTTTCTTTCTGCGCGTAAGTGTGTGTGTGCTTGTGTCTGTGTGCGCCAACCAGAATTTGTCCTCTGCAGGTGGAAGTAACCGAGAAGAATCCAGAGGGCTTCCTGTCTGCAGCAGAAATCCCCCTTTCTCGCCTTTACATCTGTATGGCTGGAGTGTTCTTCACTGCTGCCATGGTCTGGGTGTACACACTCATGAAACACAGGTACACATGCATACACACAGGCCAGTGCACTAAGACTGCAGCGGATTCTTACTGCTCCCTTTAGTTGAAGATAGACTGAAAGTCAAATCACTTCAGGTTTGTAGTTTAGGTTGTGATTTTAAATATATTTACAGGGAAATTTTGCATTAAGTTATTTTTCACATATTAACAAGTAGCCACCACTGTAATGTTAATCTGAAAAAACTACAGCTGTTATCCTAAAATAAGTAATGTGAAACGGTCCTGCCAAAGCCACAAATGTGGGAGCATTTTGAAACAAACCAAAAGAATATTTGTTATATCATTGAAGCAACATGACTTTTTCCTCAATAATTGTTAAGTGCAATTCCTCTCTGAACTGGGGCGTGTCAGGGGAGGCCTGTATGGCCATTAGACCATAAGAAATGTGGAGCATATATAGAACTGTGCAAATAATGGAAGAACTGTTTAGGGACTCCGTCACATTCTGGACATTCTGTTTTCTTCAGTTGATAAAATGCCAAATCCAAATTCAAAAATGGCTTCAGAAATTCCTGCACAGGGCCCCTTAGTTAAAAATAACCCTGGCCGGCCTTTGTTGTAGTGTGACACTATTTTGTTAATCTGTCACACCCTGCACTCGCCAAACATTACCCCCACAACTGAAGAACATGTGCCATCTTTAGGATTGTGGAGCATTACGTTCTTGCCCTAAAGATGAACATTTTTATTTAACATCTTTCCTTGTGTTCTTCTTTGCAGGTACAGTGTGTTTAAGATCCACTGGCTGATGGCAGCCCTGGCCTTCACCAAGTCTATCTCTTTGGTCTTCCATAGTGTGAGTACACCCACACCACAGAGCCAGGCTGTAGGCTGCTCTGTAATCTTTGATTTTTTTTTTATTCCACTTTTTGTAATGTCAGTATATTTTTTTCTTTTTTAAATGTTTTTGTTATCCATTATTAAGTTAGTTAAAGGGGCCTGAATTGTGTTATTACTTCTATAAAATGTTTACCAAATTATTCCTATGCATAATAGACATCTTCATCATGCTCTATTTTATTAAAAATTAATTTTCAAACCAAAAGAGCAAGGATGAATTCAAATAATGCAAACATGTTGCTGCAAATAGAAATAGCTTATGTGCATTTGGCCTCCACTGACTCCTCAAAAAGTATTTTCACCTCAGTAGTCTGCGGCTTTCAACAGGGATTGAGAAATGAATGATTCAGAATCAGATGAATGAAATTCACAACGGCAATTGGGGAGAATCCCAACGGCCACATCGTCTTTCCTTGTGCAATTAGAGATTGCACAACTACCACTGTTCTCTGATAACGTGTCCAATCTGTGCCTTTGTCTCTCTCAGATCAACTATCACTTCATCAACACAGAGGGCCATCCTATTGAGGGCTGGGCCGTCATGTATTACATCACACACCTGTAAGTGGAGCTGCACTGACATAAGAAGGCTACTGTTATTAAAATATTCATTGTGTGTTTTATATGTTAACATGTCCATATGTTTTCCAGGCTGAAGGGAGCTCTGCTGTTCATCACGCTGGCACTGATTGGCACTGGCTGGGCTTTCGTGAAATACATCCTGTCCGACAAGGAAAAGAAGATTTTCATGATTGTCATCCCTCTACAGGTGTGTATTGTGTGTGTGTGAGCCAGTTAAGTGTGTGTGTGATCATTTTACAGTCATGGCATTTATTAACTGTCCCGCTGTCCCGTTCTCCTCCAGGTCCTAGCCAACGTTGCTTACATCATCATCGAGTCTACAGAGGAAGGGTCCAGTGAGTACGCTCTCTGGAAGGAGATCCTCTTTCTGGTGGACCTCATCTGCTGTGGAGCCATCCTTTTCCCCGTTGTCTGGTCAGTGTGTGTGTGTGCGTTTGTGCACATATCCGTGAATACATTTCAAAGTGTGCGTTTGCAGTTCTTTAACATAATTGTGTGTTTACAGGTCTATCCGTCACCTTCAAGAGGCCTCCAGCACTGACGGCAAAGGTAAGAAGCCTCCAGTGATCATCACAGCCGTTTTGTTTGGTTAAGTTGAAGAGTTTGTGGTTGTTATTTTTATTTATTTGTTTTTTTTGATGCCTCTCATCTCCAGCTGCCATGAACCTGGAGAAGCTCAAGCTGTTCCGGCATTACTATGTGATGGTAAAGTAGAAGTTGTGTTGTGATATCAATTTACTCGTCTCCATCCAGCCTTCAATTCATCCATTGCAAAGATTTGATCACTGCATTGTTGCGCTCATCTCTCTCTGATTATATGTATGAAAAGGCTGCTTCAGGCTCCAGTGCAAAAGCTTCTCAAACCCAAATGTGTCCACTCTGAAGCAGAAATACTTCCGCTCTCTTGACAAGCGTCTGATAATTAACATTACAAGCCCAATTCACTCCAAATAGCACATCAGCAAAGGCGAAGATACATTCTCGATTAAACGCTGCATCACTTCAAGCATCCAGCTGCTGCTGTTGTCAACTACAAATCATTTATTTTATCATTTCTGTTTTCCTTCCTTGCAATAGATTGTGTGTTATATCTACTTCACGAGGATCATAGCCATTCTGCTCAAGGTGACCATGCCTTTCCAGTGGCAGTGGTGCTATGAGGTAAGAAGACATCATCATCACACAACAACATACTGACTTCCTTACATAAAAAAGGCAGTTGTGTTAAAGGTCATGACCGATGATGTGCCACCACTTGTCACAGCGCCCTAAAGAGATAACACATTCTATTCAGTGTGTTAATTATTTTATTAAATTATTTTTTTATTTTTCCAAAGAAAACAGAGATTGAATGATGGATAATCAGAGATATTGTAATTCTTCCACCTCCGTCGTTGACAGACATAACTGTACTTACCCATCAGAATCAGTAATCAAAATATCTGTCTAGTTCAAGAGTGATTAGGCGTAGTCAGTTGAAATTTTCCCTTTCATGCACACCAATTAGATTAAAGGCTTTCATTAATTTTCACATTTAAATCAAGAGCTCAAGAGCAAGATCTGTTCCCTGTAGTTTTGGTAATGTATTGGCATTACTGGAGGGAGAAAATGTTTCCAACTAACACCAGAGGAACAGGATTATTTTCAGTGAAAGCCCATCCCATATGTCATGCTGTGCAGGTGACAGCAGTAATATGAAGCTGATTTCCATGTTAAACCCTAAACTTTCATTCTATGAATCCATAAATAGAGTCATCCTCCTTGGAATTCATGACATGCTCACCAGTTCCAAACTGTACATCTAGTCTTTTTTCTAGTTGATGATGTTTGGGAGCAAATCGTTCACATTCACCTTTAATGTTTGGGCAGTCATATAACAACTTAACTAAATAAACTGAGTAGTACTGTACCTGTACTACTGATGCACGTGTCTGATTGTTCCATCTTTCTCTGCCTCTTCAGTTTCTGGTGGAGGTTTCCACTCTGATCTTTTTCGTGTTGACGGGCTACAAGTTCCGACCAGCATCCAATAACCCCTACCTCCAGCTTCCCCAGGACGAGGAGGACGTAGAGATGGATGAAGTGTAAGCATACACACGTACTGTGTGCTGTGTCCACTGGTGATGTGCGGGCCAACTGGGCTGAAGCCTGCCCTGCTATTGAATAAAGGACGGCCAGCACAGTATTTTAAACATGATGTTTTTTAGATGAAAACTGTTCATTTTACCCTGTTCATGATCTTAGCCCATAGATCTGACTTATTAGTAGGCTTGCAAAAAGATAAACCTAATTTTTTTATTTGCCTCTCTCTGGGCCTATCTTGTTATCACAATAGAACACAGGCCAATTGTGTGTTTCACAGAATAATAAGCTCATGTGATAGACTGTTGCATAAAGAGACAAAGCCTGAAATAAGAACGGTCAAAGCTTGGAGTAATTAGAAATGTTTATGGGAATCACTGGGACTGTGTAACCTCGTTGGTCTAAACCGCGCTCAGGCCTGCTTGGGCATCATGTGCAGAGCGAGCATGTGCTGCCAGACACAGCTGGTCTGCTGGTAAATTATCCAGAACAAAACCCCAGCAGATTCTGAAACACACCCGCTCAAGAACTTTGAATCAATCCCTGCATCACTATTGTCCTCATCTCAGTTCATAAAAGCTTAACGAGTACATTTCATTGAAACTGTTTTTCCTCTCCCTTTCTCCTCGGGTGCAGAGTGACTGAGTCAGGCGCACTGGAGGGAATATCGAAAGTCAAGAAGACGTCTAACGGCCGTGAGCGCCAGAAAGAGTCCACTTTGTGAGCTGCATCTCTTGGGAGGGACCCACTAAACATCCCCAGGCCAGCTGGCATACGGGGGTGCACACGGACCAAGGACTCCCACCCCCAGTAACAGCTTACCTTTGAAACTCTTGAAATGGTTGCAGTGGTAGTGTCCACTGTCTGGCTATGCAAAAAAAAAAGAAAAAAGAAAAAAAAAAGAAATAACTAACTTTTTGGACACTCCGTTTCCTGGAACACCCCAGCCGGAGACTCAGAATGGTTTTATTTCAGGAAGAGAGGGGCTCACGTGACATGGACGGACAGATGGAACAATCCAGGATAGGATGGAAGAGAGCGCTGATGTACTTTGTATTTCTCATCTCTCTCTCTCTCTTTCTCTTTCTCTCTCTCTCTCTCTCTCTCTCCCAAAGATGATCATTTTAGAGAAGACTTGCTTTTTGGTGTGTTTATATTGGCTATTTAAATGGTACTTCTGCAAGCTTCTTAGCTGTACCTTTTTTTGTGTGTGGTGTGAGTAAACGTGTGTGATGTTCGTATGACCGAGAGAAAAGTCAAGATTTGAACACAGCTGTTCCCTTGGAGTGGTCAGACAATAGCCCATACTCAGGTAATCGGCTAATCACTTTGATGTGGAATCAAGACCTTAAATGTTGTTTCCCCTTCTCACTGTTCAGCAGGACTCAGCAACATCCTACTGGTCGATCTTGATCATACGACTTCATTACCACATATCTGTTGCTTTATTTCTGATGGTATTTGACTTCTGTATTGAAATATACATTTACAAGGTTGTATATTTCAATATTTTCTCTTTGATATTGAATATTCTCTATTTCAGTATTACTGCTTTTGTTTGACTCGAGGAAGAGTTCCTCCCAAGTCGCTAACCTGGGCCGCTGCTGTAATTTAGCAAAAAAAAATTTGTGTGTGTGGTTGAGGTTATCGCCACCCCTGTGAATTCAGCTCAGAAATCTAAAATTCAGTCCCGATGGTGATCCGTGGGCCTCTTTGATGTAGCCTATAATCACAATCGATCAGAGCGGTGGATCAGCCCTCGGCCGTAGTGGATTCACTGACCGCTTTTTCTCTTGTTTGATTTCGCCGCAGTGTGCCAAGCCGGGCTGAAGAGAAGTGACCTAACTGATCTTTTTTTTTTTTTTGCATTTGTCCGCTTTTGGTTTTACCTTTTGCAATTGACGTTAAGCTTATTTTATTCATTATCGGTGATTTATTGGTTTATGAACGGTTAGAAGTGTGTGCAACAAAACGGAGGGGCATTTGTAAATAATTTACAGAGAAAGACTCTTTATATATGGGCGGGCCACATAACACTTTGATAAGAATTCCATAGCGGCTTTATAATTGTGGTTTCACACTGTACACACACATACAGGTTCAATTTGAATGAAATTTTTGGGTTCCTGTTTAGATGGAGGGAAGAGTAACGATGAGAACTGCTGTAATGAGGAAGACTGCTGATATTTAACCACAGACATTTCTTTACAGGGATGACAGATCTGCACAGAGCTCAGTGACAGATGCGTCGTCTCTTGGCTTTGTACTGTAGATGCAAGTTCTGGAGTAAAGAGACAATAAACCAGTGGACCTAATTGGAGGCAGGCCTGTCGGTTTTGTGCTTGCTAAAGAGGGCGTGTGATGTCTGTGTGAACTGTTCAAATAAAGCTGGTGTTTGGAGAAGGTCTTATGTGACGCTGTTATTTGTATGTGTCCTCAATCATTGTCTTTTTTGTTGTGTTTCAGGGTGTATGTGTGGGTCAGCAAAATCTCTTTGACATATAGAGCCTGGCAATATATCTATTAGATCAATATGATATGAAGCAAGATACCGTCTTGGATTTTGGATATCATAATATGGCATAAGTGCTGTCATTTGCTGATTTTAAAGGTGGTATTACAGTAATTGGGCACAATTTTCTGATCTTAGTGTGTTATATCTGTTCTATTTGCCTCTGCCTGCTGGGCCATCATATCCATATTAGTAATGCCTGCTTATCAAAAACCTCTAGTGTGCAGACATCCTTGCAATATTGTCACAGCGTAGAGGTATTAGGTCAAACTGCAATACATGATTTTTGTCCATATGGCCCAGCCCTACTTCAACAACTCATGTCCTATAGTAGACACACATCTCCTTGCATCTGTATTATTAAGAAATGAGGAATCTGGCTCCCTTGCCACCAAGTTTCCTAATCACTTATTCTAATGCTGACATGGTTTTCATGAGGCTCATGCTGTCCAGGGCTCAGAGCAGGCCACCTCATGCCTCTCCAAGAGACAAAGACTCTATTCTTACTGCCCCAGATCACCCATGTATGTGTGGTATGAGTTGGTGGCCACTTGCCTCGTCTTAACAGCCTTACTTAAAGCTCCTCTGCAACATTTATATCCCATCATAATTCAGAATACAATCAATAGCGGTATTCACCCAGGAGTTTCTCCCTCTCCATCCTTCGGCTTTACACGACCTATCCTCTTATCTTTGGATCACAGCTTAGCCCTGCTTCACCACGCTTCATGCTCGCTACTGCAGAGCTGTTGATGAACTTACTAGAATGAGAGATCACATGTAGTTTGGTTGCAGCCTCATGCCACACCCCCTCTTGCGAGTTACAGACGGATCCCTCTCACTGCAGTCTGCAGTAAATCCACCGGGCGCCCATTAGAGTGCACCACACTGCAGTCTCCCCTGCAGCCTCTTGTCTTCCCTGCGCTCTCTTTGCAGGTGGAAAAGGATACAGACGGACAGCACCGGGACGATGTGAGTAGTCTGGCAGTGCAATTTATTGCTCATTATAATTGCATCAAAAATAATAGTGATTGCATATGAGAAATATCTTCATAGTCAAGTTTTTTTTCTCTGATCGACTTTTCTGCATCGTTATTAGAGCCTAAATGGACAGGTGAAGTCGAATTGTGCATTTTGCTGTGGCTATGCGGGAAATCTCTTTGACCTTTTTATTCACTCATTGTAGAATACCATATCCTATAATGATAAAACCATTTTGCACAGGCTGCTATAACACTGTTGCAGACAATATTCTGCAACATCAGCTTGAAAGTGAACCTGAGCTCTTTGTATTTCCAGACAGGTGAAAGGGGCACCGGCTGCCTCCCACCTTGATCTGATCAATCTCGTCCTTAGACGACCTTTATTTTTCACTAATTGTTTGACGAGTTGCTTAGGTCGAAATCGGGAAATACTGAAAGGTACATGGATGCCCCCTGATTATAGGTTAATCAATAGGACGCGCAGCGCTATTGAACGATGCTTCATATGACCTCAAAACGTCTTTGCTATTGAAAAGGTAGAGCATGGTGATGATGATGCAGCAGAATCTCTGTCTCCCCCCGCGTCGCTGTAAAGAGGAGAGGATAATGTGTCCTGCTTCATCTCTGCAGTGCAAACCGCTTGAATGCACCACACCACTCACACGCACCGTGCACTTCTCAGTTCATTCAAACTCTGCCTGTGTCGGGCGTAGACAAAGGACTGCAGTCTATGTTAGAAATGACTCCACTTTTATCTGCATTGCACTGCACGCATAGGGCGAACTGACCCGATTTTAATGTTGTATTCCTGTTTTTTCCTTTCAATTACACGAGCAGATCCCATTCACCCCCCTGATTGTTAAGTGAGGCTGCTCTGCTTGTCTTTGCGCTATGACTGTGGGCATTCATGGATCATTTTGTATGCGAGGCCTAGTCTATGACCCTTTCATTCATTGGGGAGTTATTTCTCTTTGTGGGTTTTGAGATGTGTATGTTGTATGTGCTGACACTCGATGGAAACTCCATGGACACACCCCAAACACAGCTGCAGACAAGGACTAGGCCTACATTATGTAGGCAAGTATTTGTATTTAGGCACCCATCACTTCTTGTGTTAGAACATGTCTTGAAAAGAGGAAATTTTATGTATTTTGGAGAGGAGCATCTTCCACCATATTGTTTCAGCTAGGGAACAGTTTCCTCTTATGATTTAAATTTTAGCTCGGTTCTAGACCCATTTTATTTTATACTCATTGGAATTCATTTGGTTTATTGGTTGTGTGTGTGTGTGTGTGTGTGTGTTTGTCCATCCTCAGGGCATTCGTTTCAGTCTTGGCGGCGTTGGCTCTGGTGGTTTCAGCTGAAGCCAGCGTAGGGTAAGTTGACCTTCTTTGACAGAGACAGGGAATGAAAGTGAATGGAAGCGAGGGAGAGGGAGACACAGAGAGAATGCTAAGTAATCTCACCATTACTTTGTCATAGACCAAGCACCAACACCAGCTTTTGCACTGAGTCAAAGGAGTGTCTGGAGTATGAACTGGTCTGCAAAACAGATGAGTATGAGGTGAGGGAATTGCACCAAACCACCACCACACCCAGACACTTACAAACTCATCAAATCTGCTTCTCTCACTTATATTTTTCTGTGTGTGTCTGTGTGTGTCCAGGTGAGACACTACAGCCCAACTCGCTGGGTATCAACAGATGCTGAAGCCTATTTCATGGGAGTGGGCGCTGCCATGGCTTTCAGGAGACTCTTCCAGTACATCACTGGAGCCAATGAAGGAGGTAAGGACCGGATGACTGCGGATATTCAGCATCAATCATATAAGCATATTTGTTGTCACTGTGTGTGTGTGTGTGTGCGTGTGTCTTTCGGCAGGAGTCCAAATGGAGATGACAGCCCCCGTCCTGGTCAAGATCCCCGAGGAGACCAGGGTGTGGGAGCCAGCGATCTACACTCTCAACTTCCCGCTCCCTGCAGCCTATCAGGACAAGCCGCCCACACCCACCAATGACAAGGTGAGCGCGGCCTGTCAGCGGGCCAATCCGAGGACGGACCGGGAATGTGTCGAGAATAGAGCGGCGTCGAGTTTGTGTACAGTGGGAGAAAGGTCCTTCAGCTAGCGGTGTTAAATGAAGGATCAGTGTTGATGTCACACAATCAAACATTTTTACATCTCCTAATGTGTTTGTGGAATCTGATCGTGGATTTTTGCTTTAAGATCAATATGGCGCATTGATTGGTGTATAATGCACAGTGCAGCTGGCTCCAGTGCTGTGCGTTCAGCAGTTTAGAAATCAAGATAGTGCTCACTCATGCAGGTATCAGTGCTGCTGCGCTCGCTCTGTTTCACTCTTCCAGGATCCACTTCTCTGTGCATCTATACAATCTGATTGACTTTCATCTTATTCAGCTCAGGTAGTCCACATGATCTGGATATCCACACAAAGTATATTTCTCCCTAAATGGATATCAATGCTGTAATATGGCTTCCTAATCCAAGGAGTTTTAAGAGTTTTAATTATTTCTACCAGCGCAAACAGACTGCATTGTGGTCATCTCAAGTCATCATATGCATTAATAAAACTTTTCACATCAGGAAAATTGTTTCCACAAGATTTATCATTGAAGAATGGTTTTCAAATTCCTCAAATCACAGAAGACTCGTGTAGCATGGAAAAATGCATGAATCCTCGTATCTCCATCAAAGCTCAGAGAGATAGCAAGGGAAATCCATCTGTTCATTTAGCTCCTTTAGAGTTTGCTTTAAACTTTACCAGATAAGTGGAGCTCACCACATGAGGGCAGTCCAGGTGCTGTCAGATAACGCTTCAGTTCAAAAGTACAATACAGTATAGTACAGTGACTTTAAAATGATGTCACTCACCGAGGAGAAAATCCCACATGGCCTACATAGCCAACCGACAGCTGATTGGCTGATGGCCCTGTTGTTTGGAAAATGACTACATCGGATCAGATTTTGTTTGGCTTTTGTGCAACAGCATGCAAAATTTGAAGTAAATAAAACTAAGGACGAATGTGATGTTAGTGTCACACTTGCTATTAGCAAAACGCCACCTGAGGCATGCATTTTGAGTCTGTGCATCCCTAAGGAATGTGTGCACAGTATTGGTGCCGTGTTGCATGCTGCACTGGACTTTTGTTGTACTTACTATGGTGCAGAAAATGTCCAAGTGTGTTGGCTCTAATGCTGCGTCTGTCTCTCCTCCACAGCTGTATTTCACAGAGATGCCAGACATGGATGTTTATGTGAGGAGCTATGGAGGCTGGATGTTGTCAGTCACCTCCAGGCTGCACGCCCACCTGCTGACTAAAGAACTGGATAGAGTACGGGCTTCCTACAACCACACCTACCACTATGGAGTTGGCTACGACAGGTATACACACACACCCACACCCTTGGGGGTTTGTTCTATGAAATTTATAGAGACAGGAGAACACCTGAGGGAAGGGCTTGGCAACGCACAAACAGTTTTTTACTGATTAGATGGCAGTAATGATAGATTAGCTATGCACACATATGACTGCACAAGCCACTCATAAAAATTGTGTATCTCTCTACCTGTGTGTGTGTGTGTGTGTGTGTAGTCCCCTGAAGCTTCTGAACAGGCACAACGAGGTGTGGTATGTGGCAGAGGGGGAGCCCGTTTGCACAGACCCACAAGAGCCCACCCCCGTGCACACACCCACGCCCACGCCCACACATACTCCCACTGACTCCCCCACAGACACGCCATCTGACTCCCCCCCGCACATGCTCTCTGATTCGCCCTCGCTGACACCAACCTCCAACCTGTCCTCATACGCGCCGTCCAACTCTTCCTCGCAGACACCCTCCAACGCACCCTCTTTCTCCCCATCTCACACCCCCACCAGTGTCTCATCCCACTTACCGCCCGAAGCCACGTTCAGCGATCCCCCCACCTCCGCCCAGATCCCAGTGGACCCGACGACCAACTCCTCCGACCCCGTGCCGGCGAGCCCCTCCCTGGCCCCCGAGGCTGACGCCGCCCTCTGGAACAACACAGCCAGCGGCTCTCTGGATACGCAAACTGACAGGAACCCTGTGGTTGAACCCGCTGACACTCATTAGCAGAGCGTCACCTTTGTTTTACCCATCCATACATATTAGAATGGAGTCTAAATAGGGAAGGATACAGAGAGAGAGAGGTGCGGCAGAAACATGAGTGAATGCATGTGACATCAAGAAAGAAAGAGATGTGAGATGTAGACGCTCCTCTCTGCCTTGTGTATGTGCGCCCTGGTGTCTCCCACCCCAGCCTTGCCTCTCTGTTCATGTGTATTACACCCTCTCTTCCTATTGGCACTTAATGTTTAACTACATGTTCTATCACAACTAGGCACCTGCAGCTCATAGTATCAGCAAACACATAAATTATGATGGCTAACCATTTTGTCATTCCAAGGGTATCATACAGTTATGTCATAGAATTAAGTAAGTATGTGTTAGTTAGATAGGACTTAGGATTATTGTGTTGAATCATCGAGCTATCTTTGAAGCCAGGGAGAGACCCTCCTTCAACATCAGTCTAACCCTAAAACCACAGGAGACTACTATTAGAAATGGAAGTCTGTACTTAGTTGATTAGCAAAGCGTATGTTGTATTGTAATACTGTAACCACAGTTTTATATCAGAGGACTGTCTTTTTTCTCTTGCTGTGTAAAGTCAACCCATGTTAATGGAGTTAGATGCTGTATTTAGCGGTTCTTTACAAACTGTTTCCTTCCTTTGCTCCTAGCTGTTCAGTTCTTCAGGTTATGTATCGGCTTCTATTATCTTTTCAGCCTCATGTCAGTTAATTTCGTATGTGTGGCAACATAATGGCAAATCTTTATCATAAGTTCAGTGTGTACTTTCATTGGGATCATTGGTGCAGCCCTAATCTTAAGATGACATTAATATGGCCCTATGAAATTAGTGTTTCCTAAAATTCCACCCCCCCATTTTCTTTTAAAAAGCATATTTACACTCAAAAGTGCCTGTAATAACATGGTCTAGTGTCTGTAATTGTTCAGTATTTCTTTTTATTTATTTATCAGATATATATTGATAATTCTGATCGCAAATATTGCAATATTGCAAATGTGATTTGTACAGCTTAAACTTGCGATTGATCTGTTTTTTTTGTTTTTTGTTTTTTTATCACAATGGGCCTAACCCACACAAGAGCCAATGATAAAGGCAGACCAAAAATATTGTGGAAATGTGAATCAAGTATTAAGGTTTGAATTTTCTTTTGGGATGTTCAAACTCAAGACCAAAACATCTCAGACATCTCAATGACAAGGCAACCCAACATTCACTGTTATATTTTTATTTGAAACAACTTTAAAACAGCTGTGCACAATTTCAAACA
>OMLF01013631.1:0-15502 GCA_900302615.1 Holocentrus rufus | reverse complement strand
AAGGGGGGGGAACTAAAAGACAAATCAAAAGAAAGGAGGACAGCATGTTTCTCCCCAAATCCCCAAAACCGTGCCCTTTCCCCCGCGAAGCTAAAGGTCGTGCTGCAATATAACCAACATTTCTTTGATGCTTGCCAAAATATCATTAAAAACTCATCCAATAAGATGATATTAAAACAAGTCTAATTAAACATGTCAGTGTGTCTGGACAGAGAGAGAGAGAAAGAGGGGGAGAGGGAGGGAGGGAGAGAGAAAGAAAAAAAAAGGAGACAAAAAAGGCTCAAAATCCTCATTTTGAGAGACTGTCCGAGTGCTTTGAACCTCGTTCTTTTTGGACACGTGGAGCGTTTCGCTGGCTGACACAGTCTTTAATCTAAAGTGAACAAGGGACAAACAGCAAAATGTCTTACGCAGGCAGTTTTCGGGGAGGTTTGTTTGTAATTTACCTTAAAATTGAGCAGGCCCACAGCGGTTTCCACGAAGGTGACCAGGCGAATGGGCTCTGTCAGCGCCCGTCCTTTCAAGTGGTGCTGAAACCTGTCAGCAAACTAAACACAGAGGGACAATCACACGCACAACTCATTAACTGTAGTCACTGTTCAAATGAATATTTAAAAAAAAAAAAAAAAAAAACAACAACTCCAAACAATCACAATAAATTCATTTGTTCTCTCAGTGCGCCCCACTACAGATATTCCAAAACAAATCAAATATTGCTCAAATATTCCTGTGGCACTGCAGCTCATATATCTTCTCTTGTGTTTACATTTTGGATTATTTTTCAGGCTCATTATCAAGTTGAAACCATGTAATATTATTTTAAGAATAACCACTGAGAGCCAATGGCATGTTGATATATTTCTCTTAATGTTTATCTGTACAGTGTGCGATGAAACACAGTTGCCAAGCTCAGCGGAGTTATTAAATGTGTTGATATATATGTTATAAGAATGGATAAAATAATCAAAAGGAAACTCAAACTGAAAGATTGAACGGTTTGTGTCAGACTGAATTTAAAAGTGTGGAAAAATGTTCAGGATACTTAAGATGACAAGAGGGAGTTTTCAAATCCACTGTGGGGGAAGACAGAGAGAGACAGAAAAAAGGGAAATTTAACGTAGAAAAACTCACTTTTGATACAAATCTTGACACCTTTATTACCTGTATGGTTCCCGTTTCACTCTTTATTCAGAAACAAATCTGTGAGTGTTCAAATAGTGGGGCGAGGGAGCAGGGAAGAGGAGCGACAAAGCAGGGGGAAATGAAATATTTTACATTATCACCAGGGTTCCCCCTTCATCTGAAGTCTTCTACTCTACCTTCTTTCAGAGACTCCGCACAACTACAGCATGCGCTCCCCCAAGAGAGCGTGTGCACATGTAAATGCGCACGGGCACGCGCGAGCACGCACACACACACACAATGGAGGAAAGAAGAAGAAATGCCAAAAAAAAAAAGGGGAGAAGAAACAAGATTTGGGATGTCTTTGAGTGTGTTTTACTCCTACATTATTCTGTTTCGCGTCCCCCCTCGGTGGCAGGGAACAGGGAGATTGGAGCAACAATCAGAGTGTGATATGACACTTTGCTGTGGCCTTTATTCTGCACGGCTCCTGCTAATATGCGAGCTCACCTAAGAAGGGCTTTAAAACCAAGTTTAGTTCTTTGAAGACCAAAGCATTCCAATTTTTTCCAACAGACCAGTTCACAGCTAGCTCTGGACTGCCAGTGGGGTAGCCCAAATTCCAAAATCTATCATCTGGAAACACACAAAAGCCCCCTCCGTCAGATATTTCCTTTCAAAGCCAGTCGAAAAAAAAAAAAAAAAAAATAGGAGAGGGGGCGAAAACCTCAGAGTAGAAATGTCTAACTCCATGTCCCCCCTTTCTGTCCTTTTTCTCGCTCTCTCTTTCACACACCAGGAAAAAGACAGATATAAATAACCTCAGGTAAAGCGCTGCTATTTTTCTAAATGAAGACCAAAATAACCCCCATGTGCGCACTCACACCACACTTGTTCTCAAACTCAAAGAGTGGGCCTCCATTGAAGGATTTCAAAAAATAGGGGCAATTTTAATCATCTCCCCATTCAATCTCAGTTGGATAAATCATATCTGAGAGATTTGCATAAATACAAACCATCAAAGACTTTTCATCTTCAAAGAGGTTTTCAAGACCCAATAGGCTTTGTACTGTAATCATCTGAGGTCACAACCCTGCAGGAGCAAGGCTGCTATGGCAACATAAAAACTAACGCTGGGGGCTTAGCATAATATCCCCCCTCCTCCCCAAACACAGAGAGGGGGATTGGGATGGGGTGGTGGGGCAGAGAGGGAGAGGGAAAAGAGGGTGTAGATAAACCTATTTCTGTGACAGAAGATACTGCGGAGATATTGGGCATTGTGGGGGGAAACCTACCTGGCAACACACACAATTACCAGCGCTACATCGCGCCGCGCAAATCCGAACAGGGCTGCGGCGATTGGGCTGTTTGAATTCTGCTGAGGGAAAACAAATGACAGCTCGACGCGGCGCCGCTGGCTTAAAAAAAAAAAAAAGCCTCAATGGTCGAGGCTCTCTGATTACATGTTTATGTCCTCGTGGTGTATTCTCCAGTTCGACTATAATACACTTTGAGGGCCCGATTCACACCGTACAAGAGGCACTGCAGCGCTCGATCATTGTTCCTCTGTCGTGTAGATGCAACCATTAGCTGTCAATTGCACTCAATCTGAGGACCCTTCGAGATGTTATTCACTACTGACAATAAAAAAAAAAAAAAAGAAGAAGAAGAAAAAACAGCTCTTCGTGCCGCTCAAGGCCTCGCTACACGCGAGCCCCGCCGCCGATTTCACCAGTCGATCATGAGACGGGAAGGAGGGCGAGATGGAAGCAAGAGAAAGGAGGCTATAGTGGGACAAGTTTCAATTAATTTTCTTCAAAAGGGGGCCAGATTAAATGTTTCCGGCCTGCTGAAGTGTTCATTTCACAGAGGGGAAGCGGAGAAAGGGATGAGGGGAGGGGACAGGAGGAGGAGGAGAGGAGGAGCGGGGGCCGGGTGCGATTCTTTCGGTCCCAGTGCACACCAAATAGTGTGGTGGGCAAAGAATGCACACGGCTCCGAATCTGTGTGAGAATTGTCCTCGGACAAAGGAGGGAGTTACGCCTGTTATAGCCCAATAAGGCCTGTCAGTCACACAAGGGCTGGGGGAGAGGAGAAAGGCAGAGCTAAAGATTTCAACACAAAGGGAAACAAGTAAGTCCATCTTTTAGCAACAAATCAGTCTGGAGGTTCCAGTGCTAATATCAATAAAAAAAGGGAGGAAAATAAACAAGAGAGGGATTTACTGCGCTGCCTTACAAGAGTGGAGAAAATCAGACACATGCTTACAACGCGCAGACACACAAATGCGCGCACAGACATGCATGTGCACTGGAGAGGATGGATAAAAAGTCAGGCAGACAGACACACAGACCAAAATACGTGCACATGAAAGGCAGACAGGAACATACATAAACATGAACACACATTCTGGTAAATAAACGTCCCATCAAGAGCCACAAGCCTGACTTTTTCAATGTGTGCACCTGCTCATAAACACACACCCACACTGGACGTGAAATGTGCACGAGGCGCACAATGACTGAGTGTGAATGCCCTGACATATGTCCTGAGGGGAAATACACTAACATAAATACAAGTGATTTACAGAATAAAAGCGTTAAGAAGGCATTTTATGTAAAGGAGGCGTTTGCCTATTGTGGCCCTGGTTTTTGGAGCTGTGAACATGCCAGCTTTACAACATATTAAAATAATTCTTGGGCTTTAAAGAAAAGATAAAATAATGAACGCTGAGCAAAAATTGCGTTTTTGTCAAGTGAAGAAAGGAGGTGAAGGGAGGAATGGTTGAGCGAGGGAGAGAATATGTGAACACCTGTCGGCAATTATACTTGGAAGAAAGAAAGGGCAGCAGGAAATAGACGTGTTCTAATTAAAACCACTAGTTAAAAACTTCCTGCTTCTGGCCCCAAGACCCTGTGTGTGTGTGTGTGCGTGTGTGTGAGTGTGTGTGTGTGTGTGTGTGTGCGTGCGTGCACGCGCGCATAAGTAACACATAGAAGGAAAAAGCCAGACTGGATACCCTCCTTCCAGTCTCTTTTCTCTCTTTCACCCCCTCTCCGTCTGCACTGAAGAAATCGTCTCCACCTCCTCGCTCTCTTAATCGCCCAACATTTTCCTGACAATTTGCAATGTGACACAATCAACAAAATTCTATTTTAAACAATAAAATCGGTCGCCTAAATCGACCAAAACGAGGTTAAATCGTTTACACTTGCCTATGTGGATCTGTGCGCAAAAAGAGAAAAAGAGGAGGAAAAGAGGAGGAAAAAATGAATGACAGGATGGTTGTGATCCAAACCTGCCTGTAATGTGATATTTGTTGTTTTTTGCTTTGGCAAAACAGTACTTTTGAATTTCATGCCAATAGAGCGCCTCTGAATTGAATTGACAAAGGAAAACAAACACATGATCAGAAAAGGAGGCAGACAGTAACCTGGTCCCTCCTGGTAACTGTCCCATATGGAGCTGATCAGAAAGGCCCGCTTTAATGATGTCACTGTCTCCTGACCTGTCGGGAGCTGACATCCGCACAGCGCCCCTTTATAGAGAGCCAGAGGGATGGCCAAACCCACACAAACACCTCTCTTAACTAGGGCACAGGCCACTTAGCGCGGACAAATTACAAACACTCATTTATAAGGAAAAAATATAAACAATATTGTTGGGGGATCAATTTGTTGGGAAAAAATGAGCTGCTGCACAGGTAAATTATCAATAGCTTTTGCAAGAGAGGTGATCAAAGCTTGTAATATCAAATCTGATATCGGCCTGTGATCTCTGTCATACAGTAGAGCCTTGATGGGTGGGAAAGGAGGCTGTTTGACTTTGTAAAATGTTTGGACAACTGAAAGACATTACAATATTTAAATATGTGCATGAACAAGTATGTAAGGCCCTTTGAGACATAAAAGGCTATATGAATAAACCTGACTTGACAAAGAAATGCATATGTTTCATTCATTATGCCTGTGCAGTTGTTTGTAGTTTGGTTAAATGAGGTCTTACACTGCAGTTACCCACACCGTTAAAAGCAGCCTCCCATTAAGTTCAGCAGTGCTAGAAGTCACCATTGTGTTGTTACAGAGAGCTCTCAGGCTTCTGAAGCTAATCCGAAGAAATGTCATCTGTTTCTTGAGCTGGAGCCAAGAAAAACACTCTGTCTCTCCCTGGGTCCTGCCACAGGGATCGATTCCCACTTTTACTGGGAAATGGAAAAGTTTGTTATGATTGCTTTGAAGATTCCCGTGGTTTCCTCTTACTTCATGAGCTTGTGTAAGAGTATCACTGTGTTCTTTAAAAGACACAGGGAGGAGAAGGAAAGAAATGTCATGGGTATTTTTAGTCTTGTTTAGTTTTTGCATGTATACAGCCCCCCGGAGGAACTGCTAAAGTGTGCCTCTTCTGCAAAACCATTGCTAGCTCCATGTAGCCTATTTCTTCCTCTAACAAGGACTGAGATCTATGGCCTTACCCACTGCACCTCCTGCGTGTCCTCCACTTTGGGCAGCATGAGGGCAGGAGGGAGCACCTCAGCCTGGAGAATGACCTGCAAGTCGGCGTCGGCCAGGCCGCTGGACACCGAGTTGACCCTCACACACTTCTCTGTCCGGCCCAGGTCCAGCTCCGCCAGCATCCTAGGAATGGTCTCCCTGGCCTCCGTCTGCAGCACAGAAGCACAAGACGAAGACGACGATCATGAGGAACCAATTTGGTCAAATTGTCAAAGATTCATTTTTTCAAACTGATAAAGAGGCTCATTTTCAAGATGGGAGTGAATTCAAGATTTAATGACATGATGTTGAAAGCGAGCCTACTTGTTAGAGCACTGGATTAGGGCATATATTGCAAAAATACCAACAATATCACAAAAGAGGTTTTAACATTTTTTTAGCACTATTCAATGCATACAAAGTAATCTGAGATATAAATCAATTCCATTCCCCAGAATAAAAAGACTGTATTGTTCAAGAAATAACACAATAACAATGGTAGCAGAGATGTGCCTCTAAGGAAACAGCCAAATATGAATTATTTTAGCTATTAAGCATGACAATGAAAATAGCAATCATATTATAGAGACAAATAATCTATGTGATTAAAGGGGGCTATATAAACAATGCATATATCAGGATGTGATAGATACAAAAAAATGAAGATGAAAGAGAAATCCCCCACAATCCTTCTCCGCTTGGCATATGGCGGGAGAGCACAAAATAACACATCTGCACTTTCCCATGACTGCAACCCATCCATGTGTGCCACAACGCAACAAAACCGAGCCTGCACACTCAGCTCGGCTCTCTCAACGCGAGCATTGTGCGAGGAGAGCAGGAACAGAGATGAGGGCGACTAAGAAATCAAAGAGGAGCCCGCAGTCCCAACGCCTATCAGTAACACAGTAGCACACGCTGCCAGATTTAAACCAGATGCTGAGCCAGAGGAACGGAGAGAAAGAGGGACAGGAATGGGGAGAGAAGTCCGGCTAGTGAGAGGAGGAGAAAGGCTCTCTGGGAGAAATGTGTTCTGAGTTAAGCGGCATGAGGAAACGGTAGCTTAAGAGTTGTCAGGTCAGATCAGAGACTGGAGTCTTTGAGTGCTTGTGTGCGTTTTGTGTGTGTGTGTGTGTGTATGTGTGGGTAGTGCAGATGGTCTGATCAGGATTTTCTTATACTAAAAACATTTTCTCTGCAAAGCAAAATATCACATACCGATTGATTAATATATGGTGAGTTCTGGAATGTTTTTTTAAATACTTTGAAATTATGCATATAAATATCTTGCACTGATAGGTAGCAGTGATTGTGACATGCAATGCAGTGCAATTACATGGTCGATGGCAACTTGATGATGCAAACGGTTTGCATTTTCTGACATCAGAGTTGAACATTTGAACAAAGTGATCTTAAGCGGCCTGATCGCTGCACCATGTGCGCATCCGAGCGCGTGAGAGAGAAACTGTAGACAGATCTAACATGAAGAGCCCATACATCACCATCTCTTGTAAAAACGAATAGTAAGGTGGACCGGAGTAGACCTTAATTCCCAAATTCTGGTGTGTGACAGCTTGCGGGGACCCCTCGAGGGTCATGGGACAGCTTTGAGACAAAACAGCCCTCGCTCTGATCTCCTGGAATGCAGAACTGTACTTGATATTATGAATACCCCTCCAATATCAATAAAATATGGTATCAAAGTACATATCAAAGATTAGCTTGGATTTAATAGGGGGTCATGCGCGGGCTGCACTTCTGTGTGTCATCCATGTCTCCCGTTTGCTACATTGGATGAGACAAGGGGGATTGTCACACCACATGGAGTGCGCTGTGATCTTTGAGTCTTACTCAAGTTTTTGGAATAACCTCCCTCCCTCTCTCTCTCTCTCTCTCTCTCTTTCAGTCTCTCGCTCTCTTCACTCTCAACAACTCCAGATAGACCCATAACTGTAATGCGGTAACTTAAAACGGACGGAGCGATTTACAGAGCCATAACTCACTGTTCATAAACCTGCTACATGGTGGATAAAATTCTGTCTGTCCCCTCCACAGTCCGCGGGGACCGGAGAAATGGATCTATGAGAACCGCCGGTTGCCTCAAGTGTCGGGAGTCACGTTCATCCCTGACCAAGCTAAATAAATAGCAGTCCAACGATGATCAAAAAGCATGGTTTATAACATTCACAGATCAAATAAAGACGGGAGAGGGTTGAGGGTTGAGTCTCAAGCTCCAACCTCAGCCTGATATACTGCCAGCCTCCATGTATAAAATTCTTTTTATGTAACCAGACACCCAGTCATCGCCAGGATGGTCTCCTGCACTTTTCTCCTTTCGTGACGGTACTTTTGAAACCATGACGCCGGGATGGGTAGGCTGTGGAGATAGCCAGGTCACTGTGCGCTCTCCCTTTTATCTCTTTCTCTCGCTCGGCAAAGCGAGAGAGAGATATTCTGCCAGACACCTTGACTCCTATGGGCCCCGCTACTCCGAGCTTGAATAAAGCCCTTTGAAAAGGAGATATTTTACATTAATGGACAGCCGTCCAACAAGTTGCTTCAAAGCTCCCTCCCCAATCACCTGGTGTCCCATGGAGAGCTCGCCCCGACGTCAGCTCCATCTCCTCTTTGATTCCCTCCATCATCCTCATCATTAGAGGCTGACACACAGGCAGGCAGGCAGGCGGGCAGGGCCGCCGAACGCACGGACGTTCGAAGGAGCTTTTCAAGTGCAGAAAGTCTGACCTTCCAGGAGAGAGAGGGCATCTCCTTAACACACAGCCTGAGTCTCCCCGCCCAGGTTCCTACAGAGTGCTGTGTATACGTTACACAGCATGGCCACTGCCTTGTAGACACCACATCAGACCGGAGCATCCAAACTGATGTGGGTACACTCCACAGCGGGACCACCTTCCTCTCCAGCATCAGATCACGGATGTCCAGCCCTGCCGTCATGCAGTTTGACACAAGCAACGTCATACACCGCCTCTGGACTTAGACTCTGTGTGCAGGCTCTGACTAAACCACTCTCTCTCTCTCTCTCTCTCTCTCTCTCTTCCTTCGTTCGACCTCAAGTATATCTCAGTGCAGCGGCAGCAGCCATATAGACCAGACAGAAAATTTGATCAAATCATGAGCGCAAACAGCTTAAACAAGAAAACGACACACCAATTGAAATAGAAATAGCATAAATTAGGAACATTTACTAAAACCGCAGACGTATTGAAGTCACTTCCAATGTCATTCTTAAAGGCAATGTCTGGTAATTTTAAATTTGTTGACTCTGGCAACCCCTTGAGTCCCTCAGTGGTAGTATTTTACAACAGCTGTCACGAAAACACTCCAACCTCCAAACCCTGCACACTGCAGACAGAAGACATGGACACAGAGGATGGAGCGTCACATTTCTATAATGCAAACGGAATAACGGAACTGGATTTAGTGTAAGGAAGAGAGATTTTAACAGTCCATTGTGATCATAAGCACTAAAATTCAATTCAGTTCGACTTTCAACTTTATTGTCATTAACGTGTGCAGGCACATACGTAAACGAATTTGAGAATGACATATTGAGGTTAATATTTCACACGCAGAGACTTTAAGGAACTGTTAACAGAGTGTGTGCACCCGCCATAAAAGGAATAAAAAATATTTATATATACAACATTGAACCTTTTGTCAGTGACGGTACCTTCAAACAGTACAGTGTTGTAGCTTTTATTGTGAAAGTGTGCATATATGTGTTGTCGCTGTGTGTACGTTAGTGTGCATATGTGTGTGTGTGTTGGGGGGGGGATCATGACTCACAATGAGTGTAGTTGTTTTTTCTTTTTTTTTCCCCTTTTGAGAGCCGGCATTTTGCATCCCGCTGTGCGACTCGCAATGCCATTTAAAATAAGCTGTAGACTCGCGCAGGTGAAGGCTGCCTGCCTGAAGTGTGGCTGTGCGCACATTTGTGTGTCTCTCTGTTTGTCTGTGTGTGTGTGTGTGTGTGTGTGTCTGAGCGGGCTCCCAGTCATCCTAGATGGGTTTTGACAAGTGACACGCGGCACTCCACAAAGCTGGAGTGGGATGAGTGACTAATGCAGGCTACACTGATAACTGAGACGCAGGAGAGAGAGATTCAGGCCTTCACTCTGTCAGTCGGAGACACTCTGTGCGATCTGTTCTCCTGTCAGGGCAGACAACAAGATAACTAGCAGGAAAGAGAGGGAGAAATTTGTAAGTCATGAAACCTGCTTGTCATAGTTGGTCAAAGCTGGCAGCTAGAAGTGGAACCATAGCTCACTTTATACACACTAATTAGCTACGGTCAGAGCTTATTACAGCAACTTTGCAGCTCATTCCAGGCTGCATTATGTGAGAGAAACGTATATGAAGGCCTCAAGCCAAAATGTTGTATATCCATTTTAGGAAAATAGTACCTGAAGTTTATCCTTCTTCATCTCTAAACCACAAATGATCCAGTAAAATGCCGCAATTTATTTTAATTCTGGTCATTTTTTAAAAGTACGTAGACTTTTTCCTCACAAAATGACTAATATCTATTTTCAGTTTTGTCTTCTATTCCAACTCTATGTTTTTTTCCAATATATTTTGAAACAGAAACATGGTTTCAAATAGGTAAATGCAGTCTGTTTGATTTGACTTGCCGTTCCCATTTAAACAGGATCAAAATGTCACATTCCTTGCAAGATAAGAGAAATAAAGCATTCTCTCATTTGTTCCCCTCATATACCCACATCTGCTGTCTTCCTCTCCTCCTCCCGTCATCCCTCCCTACTTTCCTCTCCCTCTCCCCCCTTCCCATCCTCTCTCTCTTCCTCCCGGGGCGACTCTCTGAGTGTTGGTTGCGTTGAGCAGCCCACGTAGCACGGCGCGGTGTGGGCCGCGGCGCTGCCAGTGAAAACACAAGAGTGTAACAGGATAATGAGAGCGGGAGAGAGGACCTCTCTGTTCTCCACGTCTCAGCGTTTTCCGATCCCTCGCTCGGCCTCAATCCTCGCCCTCAACCCAGAGCATCTGGAGCTGCTGTGTGCATGTGCGCGCGCGTGTTTTCAGAAGATAATCAAAGGGCTGGGAAAACTCAATCGGCCCTATTCATTATCAATAAGAGCGGGACAGCGAGAAAGAGAGTGAGAAATTTTAGAGGAATCCTGTCCATTCCTGAGCAACACTCGCTAATCATGGCACTGTCATCACCTTCTTTTGCACCCTGACCACTCGGTTGCCTCTATGCCTTTCCCAAAGGACTCCAATCTGTACATGACACTTGACACTTGACACACACATATGCGCGCGCTCACACACACACACACATAGACTTTGTTCTTGAAAGTTTGGGATGGAAGGTCTTTCTGATCCGGCCAGGACAGGGTCTATTTTCTGGTTGAGCAGCTCAGATCCCCGATTGTGATTCTTGGCAGCATTACTGGGAGTTTCTCTCAAGTCTACTGGGTCCTCTGAGGGGCCGGGCACACATGCATATAGACACACACACACACACATATGCAAACACATACACACAGACCAAATACAAATGTTCAATATTCATAATTCATACACTCCCTAGCATTGATTCCCAGGAGTTCCTTCTGTCAAGTGTTTAGTCATTTGAATCCACTTATATGGAGAATAGATCTTTCAATGTCCTCTGGAATAACACTGTGTGCATTCAGCTGAGGTCATGTATCAGTTGGCAGTTGGCTGCATAATTTATGTTAAGTTGAAAATCTCCAGTGTCAGACACAGTTCATGCATAGACCACAGTTGATATCTTGAGCGCATTACTAGCAGGAACAGGTAGTAGACAGTAATAATGTCATGCTCTGTGCAATGTGTGATGTATTCCTCCCTCAGCTGCTCTGCACACTGCAGCCAGGAAGATCTATCTCCTGACTGGTGGTTAATGGTGTTACTGGGGAGAAGGGGAGAGGGAGAAAAAGAGAGAGAGAGAGAGATGTGTGCGTGTGTGTGTCAGTGTGGACATTCAGGCACTGGTGAAAAATAAGTGTACTGTCACAAATTACACGTAATGTATCAATCACTACCACGTAATACATTTGTGTAATAAACAACCATGCCAGACCTCAAAGCAAACTGAAGCCAACGATCACAGATACCTAAGCCAGCCATAAATACAACATCACTTCTCACTTTGAAAAGGTGCTCTTGGTAAAAGGCCAAAATAATCAGTCCCTCCAGGAATTTGTGATTTTATAATCACGGCAATAAATGCAAATTAAACCAATCCCTGCATTTTGCCCAAATTGCTGCAATTTTTACCCCACACAAAATGGTCAATTCGACAGAGTGCATGCAATTTCAGCCCATCATCACACATTTTTGCATAAAACGGTTGGCATTAACGTTAACAAATTACATCTACCTCTGTCTTCTTATACAAGAGCCAGTGACAATGCAGTGGCGCATGTGAGATGGAGGAGATGAAGGATAGTTTAGATGAGTTGAAAGGAGTTGTAGCTCCAAATGTTGGAGGATGAGGGGGTGGGAGAGCGTGAGTGCACATTATTATCATTATCATTATTTTATTGCTTATTTATTTTTTGTGTGACCTGCACTATTATAGTTAGCATTGATCCAGGGCATTTGGTTTGCATGCCACCAGAAAGACAAAAACAATTAATGGACTGGTTTTATTTGGTTCTTACAGTGTTATCAAAGCCTATAGAGCAAGAAGCTGAGCCATGGTCATTGACTGCTGTGAGGCAGAAAGAAAAAGAGTGCAGTACAGTCTTTTGGCCATCAGGGGCACTGCAGAGTATCTGCCAAACAGCTGAATATATGGTGGTCAAATAAAATGACCATAAAATGATCAACTATATTTGACTCCAAATATTTACGAGCAACTGGATCATTATTGGCATTATAACACAGCCAATATTTAATGAAGACATAACTATAAACTGACGTGAAATCGATGGCTATAAAATTGTGAAACTTTCAAAAGACTTTCACTGGCATTGAGGCTATGTGGTGCTAACTGGCTGCATAAACAGAGAGGAAAAAGCTTTTTTTTTCTAAATGGTTCCAGATTTCATTCATCTAAGCACAGACGAAATGTTTCTGGTCATTTTCCGCCAATGCATAATGTTTTGCTTTGTTTTTGTTTTTTTTTTAAATAGTTTAGAGAGCTGATTTTATGGAGAAGTCCGACCGATGTTCATTTCACCGTTTGGTCCTGTTTTAGGGCTGTATGTCACCCCCCAGAGATTGCCTCAAATTATTCTTGTAATTGGAATATCTCCCTTTATATCTCTGGTGTTGCTGAGTTGAATGTATATTTATAAAGACTGGAAACTTACAGTATTTTGCTTTATTCTAACTTTGAGTCTAGGTTTTTTCTTATCAGAAATAAAAACAGCAGGCCTCTGAGCTGCCTACTGTCCAGCCATAATCACTGTGATATATTAAACATATTATGTCTTCACATAATGGGTGATATTAGTTTGAACTCCTTATCTTTACAGGAGTTACAGCACGTTGAAGAAAATCAGTTTCCCTCATTAATATGCAAATTTATACAGGCTGCAAGAAGCAAGTATTCAAGTACGTATGATCATTCTATCATGTACTGTTCTTGAGTTACTGTGTTCACAAGAACATCTCCACATGCAGACAGAGAGACCAAGTCCCATGGAAGTGGAACATTAAAAATGAGGAGTACTAATGTATTTCCAGTAGTTGCTGTGATATCCGGTGTGCTTATTATTACTGGCATTGGTTATATTTTTTAAAAAAGAATTGTTTTGGTATTTCTACGTATTTCTACATTTTTCCTTGACTTGTAATGTTTGCTGTTCCCCAGAATTTTACAGAAAAAACAAAGACAAACAAATGAAAAACAATGCTCCACAAACTGTATTGTAATTGTTAGAACAAACCACAAAAATGATGATGGTATTAATCACAAACAGGAGTGCAAAATACAAGAGGGACTGGTTTCTAGTTTACATCATGGATTCTATGGAGTCCACTGAGGGGCTGGTTATCATTTATATGCCATAATTTCCATCTATATTTCTATGTTATAACATTTCTAATTTCTTGCTTTGCATTGTCAACAGAAAATATTTCCATTGGCTTTCAAATGAACAAATAGTGCATTCACTTATGTATTTCAAACATACAGAGCTCGCCCCGGCCTTGGTAAACACTACTTGGACCTGCGGTGGAGCAGTGACTCTTGTGATCCAATGATAGCGGACTATTTCAAAATTCAGAGGCTTATCGGGAGATGAAGAAAACAGGAAAAGAAAACAACATCGGTCCACTTTCATACTTGAGTGAGATAGGTGCTCCCTGCTGACTGGATGTACACAAGTGTGTGCGGCTGTGTGTGTGTGAGCAAGTCCGTGCAGGCGTTTGTGTATATATGCATGTACGTGTGTCTGTGTGTGTGTGTCCGTGTCTGCAGGTGCACATATTTCAGTGCAGTGTTTCTCAGTGTGCGTGTATATGCATGTACGCATTTGTGTTCTGCACGCCGCGCGCGTTTGTGTGTGTTTGCGTGCACGCGCTAGTGTGTGAGAGGTGCTCCCTGCCGCGTCGGCCGCGCCACCATGCCATCTGGAGAGGAAATCGAGTGTGAAGTACAGTATAGTTTGGGACCAGGCTCCGTGGCAGCGGCTCAGCAGTTAGTTCATTAGTTCCAAACTTCCAGGGATTAGGAGAGAATCTCTGCGGCAGGGAGGCAGGGGGGAGTCAGGGAGGATGGAGGGACCCGCCGGGGGGCAGGGGGGGAGACACACACACACACGCCGGGAGGAATGCTAGACCATAGGGCACGCAGAGACAGAGAGAGAACATGAGAGAGATAAACAATCTTAACCCTGAGGACCCTGGAGAGGAGAGGGGAGCGAGAGAGCAAGACGGCGAGCGAGCAAGACGGCGAGAGAGAGAGAAAGAGAGAGGACAGGTGTAGCCGTCAGTTCCGCTCCAGGGTTTCAACCTGCCCTCCCTCCTCCTCCACCCCACTGATCATACAGATATGATGATATGTGTAAGAGTGTTAGAGCAGTCAGCCTTGTCTTCCCTCCCCTCTCTCCTCCTCCTTCTCTCCCCTCCGGGTCCACGGTGACAGTTAGCAAGCTCTGGGCGGCTCCTACCCCTCACTCCACTTGTCATCTCCTTCCCTCCTAAGCAGCCAGCATTACTGCCAAGACGGTGCGCAGACATTTTAGGAGTCAGAGTGGCAAGCAATTAAAACGGGCACTCCCGGATCACTTTTTTTTTTTTTTTTTGGTGGTGAGAGGGGGGGCAGAGTGGCCTTTTTAAGCAGCATACCTCTTTGTCATGAATATCCTGCTCTGTTTTAGGGTGAAGGTGATGGATAATGAAAAGAATACATTAATGAACACATAATGAGAGGGTACTTTGTGAGGGGCACTGGCCCCATTTGGAGCCTATCCATGCATTTACCTGGTAACTAACCTCACATTTCCCCTGACTCCTTCCTCCCCTCACCAAAACAATGGTTCAGCATGGCATTTAGCAAGCTCTCTGTCTGTCTCTCTCTTTCTTTCTCTCGCTCTGTCTCTCTTTCTCTCTCTCTCTCTCTCTCTCCAGTGGGCACTAGGCATGCGTTGCAGGGACAGTGTAGAGGCCTGGCATTGCTTGGCAAGGCGACAGGCCCACTGTGCCGTTGTCATGGTGAACATAATCGCTGCTACAGTGTATACTGTGGCAATTGTCAACACAAATAGACTCCCACAGTAAATACTAAATCTCTCATTTATTTATAATTCAGTAGGGCCCAGAAGAGATCATGATGTCCTATGGTAACTGGTGGGCTGGTGGTAATATTAAAATTCTCAAAAATTCTTGACAAGGCAGTTTCTAAGAATATAATAAATGCAGCCAGTGGCAAA
>OMLF01013630.1:0-13324 GCA_900302615.1 Holocentrus rufus | reverse complement strand
ACACCCACAGGCACCCATGCAAATGTTCAGACTCCCGTTCATTCACCATGATGCTTGGTGTCTCCGCAGTTTAATGGCATCAAAGTGGTTGCAATGCGTTCCAAAGCTGTCAACCACACCAGACAAAGCAGAATAACAGCTGCGGTTTTCACCCTCTCATGATCTAATAGAGGCGTTCCCTGAGAACAATGAGGATGACAAAGCAAACAGTAATGTATAACTTGTGTTTCTGCATCAAATCCGACACTTCAAACGTCTTTTTTTGTCTCGCGCTTACAGAGTAAACAGTGTTTTGAAAGAGGATAGGGCGTGAGGGCAACGACGAGTCAAGAGGAGGACAAAGGAAAACTCGCTATAGGCTCTGGTGTGCTTTGGCAAACTTTAATGTGACAGCTGTGCACTTGTTTAAGCATTAGAGGCACGTGATTTTGCCATCAGGAGACGGCGAGGCTTTCTGGCATTGAGTGCTTGTTAAGAGCAAAGGCTCTTGTTGGGTACAGTAAAAGTGTCACAGTGATGAAAGGATAAGAGCTGTCCACAGATATGACCGGGAGTTATTGACGCTTTATCTTTGAGGTCGTCGCTTTTTTCATTGCCTCGTGTCAGACTCTGAAAGCCACGCCCACCAGAGGGGAAAATAAAATCTTAAATAATATATCAAAATACCTGTAGCTACCTAGTTTCACCGTGTTTAATGATTATTTTAGCACCCTATATTCATTAGAGACATATTCAGAAAAGCTCAATACTGTTACAAGTGAAAGATTAGAAACTTTAATCGTTGAAACGATGTAGCCTGTTTAAATTCCACATTTTTTTCAATATTACAGTCACAGCTGATGCACCACACAGCAGGGAGGAAAAAATTATGTTAATGACCAATACAGACTCGGTCTGTGAGCTGTTGACAACATGAAGTTAGCTAGGTGTTACAAGCTAACGATTGGCAAGCTAACTTGCAAATATAGATTTATCCACATTACAACACAATTAGACTCTAAAAATTATTTAGGTTGCAGCAACACTGACAATTGGATATTTGTCTTACTAGTGACCAAACGCTTGCTTTACAAGTGTCAGGGTCCCACAGTTTCTCCCTGGCATTTTACGTCTTATTGTATCCACTGTTCTCTTGTTAAAGGCTTGGTTGTTCATTTGTGATCTTATAAAAACATGATTCTGGGTATATATAAAGTTTCTGGCAAGTGATGGACTGTTTTCTCCCAGAGATGGGCAGGACATGTGCACTCTGTCTTTATATATAATCTTTAGATGAAATGTTTTGGTCTCCAAAGTGCCATTTTGCTCACTTGATCGTTATATTTTGTATGTGAAAAAACTTTATGTCGTGAATTTAATACTTTAGAAAAATTGACACTTGTTTTTTTTATTAGATTTTCCCACAGGCCTACTTGTCCCATACTTGAGTTAAACTCTTAGTGTCAATGTCAAGCCCAGCGTTGGCTATGTTTTCGAGTTTTGTTTTTTCCTCCAGTGGTTTTCACTGTCTCCCTGTTGGTGTCCAAGTTGCCTGCGATGCTACAGAACTCCTCCACCATTTGTTTCTTCTGTCTTCTCCCCTGAACGCCGTCCTCCTCTTCAAGGCTTCTCTTTCGGAGTGCCACTTGACAGGCCTGCACTGTGGCTCAGAGGAAAAGAGTGCTTTCAGGCCCCTCAAACAAGCGCTGATTCACCAGGATGGCTTTTTGATGTCTTGGTGCTAACAGGCCACCTGGGCTCTTTGGTACTCCTCTGTTTTGTCAGGTAGTTAGTTAGAGGAGGTGTACGGCTGTGTGGAGGACTGGAGAGCCACTTGATACAGAGGGAAACAGGTCCATGCGAAAAGGTGTTTTTTTTTGCTGTCTCTCACTGTCATTTCTTCACCTCTTTTTGTCCTCCTCTCCTCACCAAGCTCTCTCTCCCTCTCTCCTTTCCCCCACTTGACAGACTTCTCTTTGGACGCCCACACTTTGCCAGACACCCTTGTTTTCCCTCCTCCCTTTTTCACCATCACTCTTTTCCTTTAGAATTTGCCATCTTTTCTCCTCGCTGCAGCTCAGTGGCGCTTGTCGTCTGCATCGTGCAGGCACTTCAGTGGTTGTCAATAACCTCTGCATACGTAGGAAGCCTTAATGTAAAAGCATTTGATGCCGCATCGTGATGGGCTCTGACTTTGGATGTCATAGAAAAGGCCATCCATCAGAAGTTTAATGAGTATAAAGTGAAATGAATTACATTGTAAAAAAAAAAAAAAAAAGCCTCATGGGGAGATATTGTGGGTACTATGCTTGTCTTTTTTTTCTACAAAAGTTGCTTTACGTAATTAAAATGTCTTCTTGATGGAAACATAAATATGTTTGATGTCAGGGACACTTGATTCAGGAATGAGTCATAAACTGGTCAAATGAGGTGCCAAATGGTAAACAACACAGAAGGAGTAGGGAGGTGAGCAGCAAGACATAACAAGTAAATACATGTGGAAAGTCAGAACACAGACAGATAAAAAGCTGAAAAACACCCGACTGTATGACTGTAATGATTTATTGGAATCAGGTGGAACATGCTGCTAGTTCTGTCTGATGTGAAAGTAGAACTACTCTTTTTATCTTGGCCCCTCGGAGCAGCCCTGTGGCTGTATCTCAATATGACTCTGCTCTTTTGAAGACCATTAGGGGTGCTTATTGCTTCAGTTGTGAGGAAACCTTGCAGCTCCATTTTTTCGCTTTTCGCTTGAAATACCTAAATATGTCACTATGTTATGGTTTGGCTGAAAGTTTGCACAGTCCTTTATGCATCGGGTCATTCGCATTGCCTGAAGGTCTGTGAAACTACTGGAAATGTATAGATTGTATAATTTTCAAACCACAGTGGAAGTTATTGCAAACGGAATTATTTGAGAAGTTTATGGAGATGTGAGGTTTTTGTCAGACAGTGCTATGTAGCCTGCATGGAAGACCTCCTTGTTTTTCTTGGTGACTATAGAGGATCATTAGCAGCTCAGCTAGGACACTGGTACCCATACACAGGAACACATGTACCCACACATATCAACATTTAAACCCACTTAAAATAGTCTTTTCTGATATTGGCAGCATTTGGCAGACTTAACAACATCTACAGAACATGGAGTATTTTTATGCTTCCGTTTTAGCAGCACATATAAACACACATGGAGAGACACAAGCATGCTGAAGCCCTGTTTGCACGGAACTAGTGTTGCATGAAAGTCATTTGCTCTGGATAATGAAATTTGCTGGAATTAGTAGGGACCCAGACACAACTATATTAGCTTGAGGTTTCACAAGTCAAACATGCACCAAAAACACATGCAAACCCTTTCTCTGCACAGTAGTTACCACTACTGCTTCCATGTTTCATAGAAGGAAGAGTAAAATTATGCATCCATAAGGAGACCTTTATGGATGACCCTTAACCCCAAAAAATAAAAAAATAAATGAAATTACCTAGAGCTGGATTTACACAGGATTGGTTTTATCAGGGAACTTCTGTCTTGATCAAAATATATGCAGGTAGGTCATTTGTGCATGAACTTCTACTGTGTAAATTATGTACATGGCAGGATCACATGCAATTAAAATAAGCAATTACTACAAATCACTGGCTATCCTGTGCAAAGAGGGCCAAACAGTCACATGCCTAGAGATTAAACACTAACAATGTGCTTTCACTCATTTTACTTTCACAAACGCTTCCTCTTTCCACACGGAACTCCCCACTGATTTGAAACCATTCCAGTCAGATATGCCCACGTACCGTAGATGCACATCACACACATGAGAAACACTCACATGCCATGCCAGTTAAACTACAAAACCAGGCACATGTGTCCATCCAGATGAATCCTCAGCAGGGCTTTCGCATGCTGTGACACTGTCAGCATGGATGCGGCACATCAAAGACTGCATGTGTGTGTCTTTGAATATTTGAACCATCCATTGTCTTGGACGCCGTGACTTTTTACTGATGCACACCTTACCGTCGTTTGCTTGCAATGCACATAAATCAAATTTCTTTCGACTGATGCAACTAAATATGCTAGCTCAATATATCAAGGTAGACATATGTAAAAGTGTGCAAGTTGTGAGTATGTTGTTTGTGTGTATGTGTGTGTGATGAAAGACAGTTGAGGGACATTTATGGAGCAGAAAATGTAGTCCAGAGCCTGGTAGCAGAGGAGGATCCTGGGAAAGGTCATGGGTCAGGCTGCTGTGCCCCCTAGGGGGGCATTAACCCTTGAGCTGTGTGTTTGTGTGTGTCAGTGAAGGAAAGAGGAGTTGTACTTCAGAAATCTCCAGCTTAACAGGTCAACTCGTCTCATATTCAGTGTTAAAGTCTTGTTTCTCATTTTAAAATCTTGTAACCCAAACTTGGACCTCTTCAAACAAGAAAAAAAAAAGATAATCCTGCTTGTTTCCAATACTAATGAACATGTTGCCTCAATTTTCTTGAATCAAGAGGCATTTTCTTGGTACCAGTGGGCTGATCTGCCTTATTCTGCCTTGCTTCAACAGACTTATACTTGAATGAAACTGCTTGGAAACAAGTGGGATTATCTTATCCCACTGGCAGACATTTTTACATGTCTTAAGAAAAAACAGGATTTTAAGACTGAATATGAGAGTAAATGACTTGTTAACAAGATATTATCTCTACAGTGTGATTGGCGACACAGAGACATAAGGAAAGTGGAAGTGGTAGGGAGAAGTTGACGGAGAACAGGCAAGGGATTTAGTGCCGGTGATGGGTGTGTGTCTCGGCGAGAAGACTATTGTGGACAAAACATAAATGGAAGACGACTCGGGGCTCCTGGGATGTCATGCTCATCATGTCAGACTGGAGACAGAGATGGAGGAAGAGAGCGAGTGTGTATGTTGGCTGTGAAACATCTGTCGACACGTCTGTCATCCGCTGAATTAGTATCGCTGCACAGGAAGGACCGAAAGAGAGTGAGCGTTACAGAGAGCAGATGGAAATGGAGGACTACCTAAAAATTTGAAGTGCCCCTGCTCTCCCTGCTTCTTCCTTTCTCCTTCTCCTCGCTCCCCCCACACGTTCACACCAGACCTCGGGGACATCAGTCAAAAGGCATTCGCAAACGACTCTCAGTGTTTGTTTTAACCTGTTTCCAGTGCCAGATGGTTGAAGTGTGCTACATGGGACGCTATAATGCCTGTCAAAACTGCTGCGTGCTTTTCTCCGCCATAGCCCTGATGCAAAATTCAGTGATTTTTTTTTTTATTGGTTTTCTATAACTAAGTTGGAGAGCTTCCATGACCTAAAAATTTTATTCCTTCCTGGTTTGTTAATGTTGTTTTTCAGCTCAGAAAAGTTCTGAAGGGGTAAACAGTCTGATTTCCACTCCAGTTGGGCTCACTGTGAAGGGAAACAGATGAAAACCACTATCTTTTTTACTTTTTTTTTTTTTGTTTTTTTTAAGATTTTATTTATTTATTTATTTATTGGCTTTCCTGCTTTATTAACCAGCAACAGTATAGATAGACAGGAAAGATGGGGGAGAGAGAGGGAGGGGGGGACAGGCTGCAAAGGGTAACAATACGTGTACTGGAGCGCTCTGATAGCCGCCATCTCATACAATTAAAGTCTTTAACAAGCTGGAAATTACATTCTGACACATTCCTGTAAAATTAACCAAAATTCTTGCATTTCTCCTGAGAGTTTATTAAATTCTTTGTCTGCAATATACCTCTGAAAAACTTGATATTTCAGTATGACCAATAGCTTATCTATATGAAGAGTCCTGATGTGATGTGCCCCACCCACCTGCTGCGCCACATTGGCTAAAACATGCACTATATACTCTACAGCAGACATTATGTAACCCAGGGCTGATACACTCACAAACACACACACACAGGAAAAACAATACCATCACTGACTTGAAAAATTACATTCTCAACTCCCGGGCCATTCGCAGATGCATTGAAACACACATTCTGCAAGTTTCACACATTCCAAAACCCTTGGCAAACATTGCGCCAGTTCATAGCTGTCGACACGACCATTATCCACTGACAGAGGATCCTCTCTTTGGCACAGTAAATGCCAGACCTGGGTCAAACAGCAGTCATCCATAATTCTCAGTGTTTGTTTTAACCTGCAAGTGGCAAATACAACTTGGGAAGTGTGGATTTAATGATGTAGGCTCTCGCTCTATTGAAAACCTTAAAATAAAGATTTTGTCTGTTGTCATTTAGATCATTTCTGCTGCTAATATGAACTTATGTCTAAATATTTATGAGCTCAGTGAACATAAGTCAGTTTTAGGTTGTCATGCAAAAGTAATCTAACAAGTTGTGTGACTAATTGCTTTTCCTGATGAGTACTAAGTAAAGCAATCCCTTACTTTTAAAGAAAAAAGCCACTGATCTGGCTTGGTTGTATGTTGATCTGTGAACAAACCAGGGTCCATTGACAAAACTGTGATGTAAAAGATAATTATTATTGATTGTATAGACTCCTGTCCCACTTCCACACTAAATATGTTCATCTGTAGCAGGGACCGCATGAAGAAGTGATTTAATTACAGAGATGAGCGGATGAGCAGCTTGCGTGGGATGCTGAGCAGCGTGGAGGAAAAAGGAAGCTAGGAAGAAGGGAGAAAGAGACAGTGATCCCAGCCATTATCCTGACATTGAATGAGATTAATACAACGACACCAACGCTGCAGAGCCATAATAGCATAGTGTGAGAAGGTTGTGCTTGTTTGGGTTGACGTTAAACACCTTGTGCACGTCGCCATTTGTCAAATTCTTGCTTGGGAAGAACAGAGAGAATTAAATCAGTAGTAAACAGGATAAAAATCTGTGAGGAAAAAAGCCAAGTAGATGAGACACCGAGAAAAAAAAGAGAGATCCTGCAGGAGATGGTGGCAAAAAATATTAGTTCCAGCTCAAAGTTGCATGGGCAACTGTGGCATTTTTGGCTATAAATCTGCGGTAAAGGTTGAAGATCACTGGCTGTCGTTCCTGCACATCTCTAACCCACAGTGCCACACAAACACATATATTACAGCTGCAGACAGCATCCTCACCCGAATGATCACGCCCTGCCATGGGAAGACACATCGCAGTGATCCCATGTTGTAAGTCAAAGGCCACTTGTCTCTCAGGAGGGAACATGATTGGTTGAGTTCAAATAGGGATTGAGAGAGGAATAAAAACACAGCCTGACCCCATTCTGACAGTGAAGCCAGAGACGCTGGGGATCAGTGGCACTTTGAGCGCGTCTTTTAGGGTTTCTGTGTGGGTTTATAAGTCATTCAGTCATTCACTCAACCTGCCTCTGAATAAGTGCTTGTCAGGCTGGCTTTGAATGCGGTTGAATCTGTTTGTTTGCGTCTATCGTTCTGTTTGTCTGCCTATTTCCTCACTGTAATTGCATTCTTCAAAGGCCGTTTCACAGCATGAGAAAGCGTGATTGCCTGTAGGCAGAATTCCTGGCATGCCACAGGAAATATTCAAATAATTTCTCGCGTGAATCATTATTGAGAGAGAATTTACTGACATCCAGAGAGGGTGTGGGAGTGAACGCAGAGTTCCATTTAATAGGCGAGCAACGGGAAGACATAGGGAGAAGAAGAGGGATGAAAGAAGCCAGCAAGCACATTTGACAAACTTTGGAGGTTGCCAAGTTCAACGTCAACCCAAACAAACAAGATTTTCACAATATGATATAATGGCATGGTAAAAATTATTTAGAGCTACGACAAGGAACTTTAATTTTGTGGTGATTCTAGTGACCCCTGTGGACAACTGCAGTAGTGTGTCCCAGGAATGAAGACTACATTTCCCATGAGCACCAGCCGCTTGTTTCGTAAAGCTAGCACGTGCTTTGTTAGCACGTGCATTGTTTTGGAAGTGAGTGAAAGAAAGAGGCAACTTATTTTTAATACTGTGTTTGCAAGATGCATAGTAAAATTAACAACTAATATAACAATGGTGAAACAAAGTAAACCTTATTTTAGTACTATTCATACACCTTGGTTACATGTAAGGCTGCATTCACCACCAAAATGAGGCAACTTCCTGCAGGGTTATGCAGTGGTGTGGACGTGTTTATTTGTGCTTCAGAACGCAACCACTGTGAAACAATCAGAAAATAACATTTTATTTGTCTGATTGAACTGCTTTGTCCTTACCACCACCACCACTCGTGCTCTTCATTGTCTCTCTAGCTTGCTCGACACCTGCTGCTCGCTGGCACTCTCTCTTTTTCTTTCATCTTTTTTCAAAATGAGTTGAGGAGCCAACAAGTCTAATTATGCTTTTAACATCATCAAACAAAGAGAAATGTCCTCCCCTCATCTTAGTAACATATCTTTGTACTCCATGATGTAAACATAGGCTCTTCTGGTCTGCGTAACTATATAGAAATATTCTAACTGATGGTCTGGTTTGCTTATGTGCTGAAGGGTGTGTGTTCAAACAATGCAATGCACACATCACTCATGTCTGTCTCAAGTTTAATCAATGCTCTATGCTGGCCATCAAGTTTTGAACTACATTAGCCTGTGCTAGCAGTTAGCTGCTGCACTCTGCCTTGCTTTAAAATACTGATTGCTCCAAAACTATTGTAATTGTTTTCCAGCAGTCAACATTGGTGTAACATTGACACTAACACTGAGCTAGCCAAGCCATTTTTGTTTAGATATGTGTCGTATTTAATCCATTTTGGCAAATCCACAATGTGGCTCAAGCTGAATAGCGTTAGCTGAATCAGCTAGCAGGGCCTCTGTTGCTCGGCTGCCTGATGTGTATGAAAGTGATGTAGGCAGAAAATCTTTATTTTTAGAGGATAAATTAATTATGTCTTGCTGTTTTTTATTCTTGGCAGTTGGTGGTCATGGGTTATCCCTTACTTGCAGTATCCATTCAACATCAAAATCTTGAGAGAGGTTCTGGGAAGAGTCAATTCCTCTGTGCATTACTGGCGGCCAGGAAGCCATATTGATCCTGGGCTCGGAGTGATGGAGTCACACCGCGAAGCCAAACGAAGAAGCTTGTCTCCGTCGTTGCCTGTCGCTGTCGATGAGTGACAGTAAGCCCTCTCTGACAGCTCATATAGACTGACGCGCCACAAATGTCAACACTACCTGCGTCGACGCTAATGCTCGGCAGGGTTTTCATAAATCACCGCGCCACCTCCCCACAAACACATACAAAAGCGCTCAATTGTTCCCATTTTCACTGTGAAACAAGATGTAGTGAGTTCAGCTTTTGACCTGAGCGCCCGGGAGACACATCGACGGGAGCAGCTTTTTTTTTTTATCAGTTTGGAGAGGAGTGTCAGTTTATGGAGTCGGGCAGGAGTGAAGCACAGCTTAACTAGGGCACATAAAGAGCGTTTCCAGGGAGAGGAGAGCGAGGACAAGCAGGTGAGCTAGATTGGTGAGATATCACAGGAATGGCTCCGGGGCTGGAAGTGTGTTTGTGAGAATGACGTGAGGCGGCAGAGGCTAATACAATGAAAAGAGCCTTTCTTCTTCAAAGCCCTCTGATCACAGGGCTTTTCACACACACACACACACACACACACACACACACACACTCACACACAAAAAACGCACCCATGAGTGCAAACACATCCCCTCCATCCCCTCTTTCTCTCCCCTTCTCTTACAAAAACATACAAATGTGCACACTCTCCATGTAAATGCACAAAGAATGTGTGTTCAGGGACGCCTTGGGGGACAAGTTCTTATCATGGGAGGTGCTTGGCGGTTTCGGCCTTTTATGAAGTGAGGTGAACAGACTCAGGAGGATTTAGAGACAAGACTGGCTGGAAGTGCAGCAGACGCACAAAAGGCCGCGTTACAATGAATGAAGGAAATTTGCGGTCGATTTCGTGTCTGGAGGCACTCACAAACGTTAAATGTTTTCTTTGAATCCTAAATGCTGCACGTGAATGTACATGGACATACATTAGAGGAAAAAAAAAATCTTGCCATTGCACGCACACATACACACTCACACACCCCCCCCACCACGTGCTCTGTGGGGGTTGGCACTGTTGCGATAAGCATTCAGCAGCTGATGAGCAGCCTCTGGCCCCCTGATGGGTTTGGTCTATAGGATGACCCACTGCTGAGCTCAACTGGGGGTCCATGCCAGGGCCTGCGGACACACACACACACACACACACACACACACACACACACACACATAGAGCACCCACTTAATTTCTTGGACACACAGGAACGCCTCCATACACCCAGGCTCTAATGCATACAAGTAGAATGTCTCAGAGCCTAACACACACTACATGCCTGGATAGCAAAAAGCAGAATCAATATATCCAAATTTGACTCTCCAGAGGCTTACAATATTCAAAAACTGTATCTGTTGCGCTGTAAGATTATTTTTAGGTGTAATAAACTTATTTTTGAGGAGACACTTATAATAAGGCATATTGATGTGCATCTTAATAAGACTGAAGCTCCCATTTAATTGCACAACAGTATGTTTTGGCCTGCGGCCTACCACCTGTTTTACATTTTGACCAATGGCTATTCATGTCAAAACAATTTAGCCTTTTGTCAGCTAAATGGAGGCATACACACACAAGCTGTCAGGCACAGAGAAAGTGTTTACATGCTTGTGCACAGGCACAAACACACCGTCCGATGATGTGTGCATGTACTACTCATACTCTCTCACACATGTACACACGCTCGCTTGCATACATTACACTCATGTCTGCATGGACTAGCACAAAGCAGGTCTCATATTGGCAGGCCATACTGGGTCCAGCAGCTAATCAAAAATCAATCAATAAACAGATATGCCAAACACTGTTCATTTTGTTCTCACTGACACTGGGTCTCGTTTATGAAGTGATCCTAGATGTGTGGGTGTATGGAAAACAATCAAACAAAACAAGACAAAACAAAAACAAACAAAAAATGACTTAAACATTTGGACTAAAACCTTAATCTACAAGCTTGGAAAAACCTTGTATTCACGTACGCATTTTGATGAATGTCACTCATCAATGATGACGTTCACGGGACATTGAATATCACAAATGAACATAATGCCGCTGCCTCACAAAGTGCATATTAGGCAAAGCAGATCGTCACATTCATAATTTTCCCGACCAAAATGGAATTGAATAAAGTGAAAAACAAAAAAACAAAGCAATGGCAAAAGCATGCTATTCTGCAGCAGATGTGCGAGGCATACACATACACACATACAGACACATACACATAGACTTCTGAAGCTACATTTAGTGAAGCTGTTTTGGATAGGTGTGTCGCCCTGTCAGGAGTTTTGACTGTGTTTGCACCACTACAATCAGAAATCTCCAGCTGTGTGAAACTGTACTCAATTTTTATTTTAAGTGAATTTGCTTTGCGTCTTCTGAAGATATTTGCTCATGGAACAATTGGGTTTGGAAATGGCCATAAGTAGAAAGCAACAGAGGTTTTGTTGATACGGGGAGTTTGAGTGGGGACAGAATTCGACATTCCAAGAAGGAGCAAACAAACATGTTTTGAAAAGGACTATTAATTTCCCCTCACCAGCAGGCCTGTGTGTGCTGGTAGACAGGAGATTGAGCCCAATAGAGCACTTTACAGGAAAAGGGATTCCCCTGACTTCCAGATAACACTCTCCCTGCAACTCACCTTGGCTCATCTCAGTTCATCCCACCTCCTCTTTGGATTTTATTCACCATTCTGTACCAGAGGCTGAGATGACTTTAAGTCCCTTTTCCAGCTGAATATTGAAGGCCTGACAGAGACGGTGATCACAGTTCAGAGTAAATTTTCTTTTTGATTGTGCCAAGTTTGTTTTGGAACATGGAAATGTGTACTTTGGAGGATTCAGAAATGATCTGATGAGGCGTTGATGTGTTTACTACTTGTACTCTAAAGTTCATGGAGTTACATCCTCACGGCGGATGATACAACAAGTTCAGGCTTTGTACAAAGTCATGAAAGTGTGGCAAACACTTAACTTTAAAGCATTATATTTTCAAGGTTAGGAATATGCTTGGATTCAAATATACTCCTTGAAAAAAACATAATCTGCTGTTTCATTTACACAATCACTCATGTAAAAAAAAAATCTTTCAATATTTGAAATAATTCCTGATCAAAACTACAGTCAAAGTTTGTGAACAGCCAGTAGAAAATTAAGTGAGTGACAGTATACACTGACTGCTGTGGATATAAAGGAATTCTGTAATCTTTATTTTAGATTAGATGATAAAGGTTTTGAAAGTCTGGAAATTTTGGTTTAGGTACCTGGAAAGTGCTCGAAAAGGGCTTGAATTTTACTCTGTACAAAACCTGCAATTTTTTCTTTAATATTGCTTTCTTTTTGGTATATAATAATAATAAAAAAGTAGAGATACATTCAAAGCAGACTTTTAATGTCCACTTTCATTAAGGAAAGTGAAAGACTTGAGCTCAAAGACAAACTGTGAGTGAGTTCGCACACACACACAAACACACACACATTAGCTTACACACTGAATCAGGTGTACATTTCAACCTGACTTCAGAACAAATCAGAGCTAAATGTTTGACGAATACCCAAATGTGTGTGTTTTTCGCTCTGCTACGGTTTTATGATCAAATTACTTCTGCTAATGTTTCATAACTGAGTCCCACCGTCTACATTTAAAGAGAAAAAATCCACCACAGGGCACTTTTATTGCTTTTAAAAGCAGTTCTTGGTGATATACGTTGCATTCCTGGGCCCATTTTGTTGTTTGATGATGTATTTTTTTTTTTTTTTTGCTACAGATACCTGGAGATATTTACAACGCAGCTAGCAAAGAATTTGATAGCAGAAAATGTTACCATATCTAATGTTATCTAAGACATCAGTGGTAAATATCAGGGTTTGGTGTCAGGGTCTTAGAATCAACGAACAAGGTCATCTTTCTAGGCTCACTACTTTGCACAGAGATCGACGATCATATAGAGAGAAATCTATTGTTAAAAAAAAAGGTCCAACTTCTCAATAGACCAGAATGCAATGCAGCAACAAGACATGCTGCATTCAAGTAAGGTGTATAACTCTCATTTTTTCTCAAAACTCTTGCTCTTTCTATGCTTTCACTGTCCAGCTGCTCTCTCCACCTACAGCTGAATGCATCAAATTCCATTCACTGGTGGTTATTGAAAAAAGTTCTTGGGAAAATGTAGGAAATCCTAAGCAGAAGTAGAGCACCTGATCACAAAATCATCTAATCTCACAGCGTCTCACCTCGAAATTAAAAAGCAGAAATTTAAATATGACAAGCTAGAGCACAACTGCATTGGATACCACTC